>JAPZVO010000110.1:0-89000 GCA_029962745.1 Echinometra lucunter
TATGGAAAATTCCTTTTCGTATAGACTATTACAACAACACTGAAACTTCGCTGTTTTACCTTTTTCAAGAAACAAAAATAAGGATTCATTTTCCTGTTCTTTAAAGTTTCCCATGTCCGTAGTGAACAAGCACTGTTTATCAATTATCATCATGACCCTGTAATTAAAAAAAAAAGACAAGGTCTACTCACAGAAGAAGTGATGATTGATGTTGGTCTCTGATAACCGTTTCGTCGCCCCATGACTGTTGCCAATTCAAGCATAGTCCGACTCCCACATTTAGGAACTCGGTTGTAAACGACAACTACATCCTTCTTCAAGAAGTGGAAGAAAAACATTCATGATATCAAATTAAGCATTATAATTTATTTGAAGCAGTTCCTCTGTGTCTATGAGAAGTTTAAAGTTCCATATCGCGAACACTCTTTCGAGTTCCTATGATTGAAAGAAGGGTGTTAATTTGCAAATATTTCGATTTGGCTTTCCGGGGAGGGGCATATTTTAGGTGAGGGCTGTTATGCAAACTTATAGCATTTATCCTTTGGTATTTCGTAAAGCTTAAGCAGCCCTGATCCTGCCTTCAAGTTGTGACACTTTTAGAAGGGGTTTTGATAATTTCCTTGTAAATATATCAAATGCCTTCAGTACCTTAGGCAGTGGCGGCACCAGGATTGTTAAAGTGGGGGGGGGGGGGGGTAAATGGAGGGCAAAAGAAAATGTTGGGGGGCAGGGGCAGTCATTTTTTTTTTTTTTTTTTTTGCGTGTATGGAAAAATCGAGCGTGAAGCGCGAGTTTTAGAGGCCGTCATAAATCCACTTCGAGGAGTGGGGAGGGGGATAATTGAATTTTTGGAAAATATTTTTTTCTCTTACACACATTTTAATATCACTATCAATCAATATTCTGAAATATGACGAGCGAACGAAGCGAGTGAGCCAAATGGCTACTTTTCTTGTTTTTAATCGCATTTTAGAAAAGAAATTTAAGAATATGACGAGCGAGTGAAGCGAGCGAGCCAAAAATAAGCACTTTTTTGTTTTCTATCGAAGTTTTGAAGAGCGGAAAATGGTATTTTTAGAACACTTCACAGTTTGTATATGATGCTTATGACAACATCTACTTATTTACAAATTACTGTCTAATTTTTCTCTTCAGTCCTCAAAATTTCGGGGGGGGGGGCAAAGCTTCTGAGTGGGGGGGGGCAAATAATGATTCTAGTTATTACTGCTCATATTCAATACAATCTTTGAAAAAATGAAAATATTACTTCTAGTACAGACCTTTCCTAAAATTGGTTTTCCGTATTGACTTTGGCACTGAATATCAAGCTTCTGGACTAACGGCTGTTCTTTAAAGCCTGCTGGAATTGTCAAATGTAAGTTATGGAGATTTAGACAAGTATGTTATCATGGTTATTGATTGTTTGCCTTCTTTGCAATCATCGTGTTGTTAACAACCCTGAATGCTTATCCATGGTAGCAAAGAGTTTTGATTTGTATGGTTGTTTTTACATCGATGAACACCAGTTTCTCCAGAGTCTTCAATTATTGTGCAATTGTTTTTAGAATATGATAACAGTATTTAAGTATCCTCAACAATATGTTTAATACCACACTACTGAGACCTTTATCACATTATACAAGAAATTTGCCTTGGAGCTTTTCCAAGTGATTTATTTTGCTAAATTTATGAGATACAACTATTACCAACTACAAGCAGAACGACATATATATTTTGAATATATATGAATGTATTTATATCTATATGTATAATGTCCGCATGTTTTTTTTTTGTTTGTTTTTTTCATTTCAAACTAACTGTAAAGTATTAAAGGGATATTTCAAATTCTAAAACACTAGACAAAGAAAGGCAACCACAGCGTAGATAAGTCGACTAAATAATCCATAAAGTTTTACGCACTGAGGGATGGTATTTTTGTGCAGGTTTTGACTGCAGTATTATGTTTGAAAATACAGGGACCAATTTCTCTAACACTCTTAGAAAATGTGCCAGTTAGAAGCCTTTTTTGTCCCATATTAAGAATCCCGCAGAAAGGGGGTTCTATAAAGGGTTCTTTAAATTTTCAAGAGCCCCAAAATGTTCTTTGTACAACCAGTAAAGGTTATAAAGATTGAATACATTTGGAAACCTTTAGAGAACCTTTATATGCTGGTAATAGTTCTTTGAAGAACCTTTAAAGGTTCCAAATGTGGGACAAGAAGAGGTTCTAATCAAATCATTGTATATATAAATATCATACGATCGTGTCGTCAATACGATGTGATGGCATACCAGTTCTTTCGAAATCATCACAAAGTACATATACCAATACAAAAATCAATAAACTGCATACCAATATTCAGATCTGACTGCCTGTTACTCTGTATAAATAGGTGTTGTCCGTTGCGACTCTTCCCAGTTCCGTGTGGCATGTACGGTGTTGTGTCCATAGTCCAGCTAAGGACCACTATGATAATAATGATCCCCAGTACACATGCAGTTAATACCACTTTGCATGAAACATTAGTTGCCATTCTCCCCAAGCCGTTTGGAATAAAGTTACAAACAAGTACGCATCACAGTACGATTCGAAATACATCTGTTCAGTCTGAACAGATCCTATAAAAGTAAGCACTGGAAAAAAAAAATATGCGGGTACGTTTCCATCCAGCAGAGTAGCTGTGTGTTTTGGGCAGAAGGGAAGTGACCTCTTTCTGCTGTACGAAAAGCTGTTATCTAACTTGTCCAAATATGTCAAATCTCATCGAGCTATTGTCATGATTGTGATAATGCTCAATATGGATTTCATATCATTCCGAAGAAATGTGTTCCTTTATTTGTTTGCCACTGTTGTGCTGATGATCATAATTTTGCATTCTGCTTTGTCGACTTTCCTGAATGATCACTTATCTTGATCAATATTTTTTGGATACCTTTTGGGTAAATGTAATCTAACCGTCGTTATCATTTTTTTCAGAATACATTTATCCCTCGAAAAAGCTTTGCTTATCATGTAGGAAAGGCAGAAAGGGGAGAAGTTTCTTGAGAATAAATGGGAAATTTTATATCATAAACTCAGTAACCGGTAAAAAAAAATAGAATCATTCCACTGATAAGCCAGCGACCAAGTCATCATCAGAGACTGCTCTTTTCGTTTATTCCTCCTTGAATATTTCCTTTTATTCGTTAAATATTTTAGATTTTGAAAGAGTTTCCTCTGTGGTTGTTTCCTGCTCCCAGTGAATATACATAAACATGTATTAAAATACATCAACTGATAGGTTGAATTTTGGCATTATACATGTACAATGCCAAAATGGCAATGCCCAAGTGGTTCTGTATATTGCTACAACATAACTGTCGTTTTGGAGGGGGCAACGCGCCCGATCCTCACCCCCCCCCCCCTCCCTCGGCTACGCCGCGGTTCATATTGTTTTCGCATTGTGGCATAGTGACTGAGGTGGTCCAATCTACTGAGATAAATCCTTTTTTGGGAAATAAGCATGACCTTTATAGAATTAGAAGTTCATTATCAAATTTATCGTAATCAAAATCAAAATAAAAGTATGGGTGCCTTTGCATTTATTGTAACACCAGAATCAGCGTTTTGAAACCTAGCTATGAAGCTTACCTTTGAGTAGGTATTTCGCGGTACCCGTTTAAAACTATTCTCGGCCAATTTCGTAAAATTGTCATCCATTTTCGTCTTATAAATGTATTCAAATTCGTGCGTTTGGAGCGGTGAAGAGAGTTTGGTCAATCGATTTCATGTTTATTGCTTTCAAATTCGCCTTTAGGCACCCAAATTAATGGTTGCGAAATTCAAGTTCGGTTATAAGCATCCAATTTCGTGCTTGGGCATGAATTTCAACATTTGAGCATTAAAATTAGTGCGATGGGCGGGTTAGCACTTGAAGGCACTTTCAGTTTCGTTTTCAAGCAATCGATTTCCATGATTTAGCATTCAATTTCGAAAACACATACATCAAAAGCAAAAAAGGGATTGTGCCAATTTAATCACTGGATATCACTTTCATTCATTCATCCTTATTTTTTTTCGTCATCATCATCATTAATCAGAATATCTTTCTTTAGCTCACTATATTTCTGTCTAATATTCAATATAAATCCGTCTTTTTATCATTGACGTCGCATTCTCTTGTGATCTTCTTTTTCGTCTTTATTTTCATCATCATGATCATATTGGGTTTTTTTTTTTATGTTCCTCTTCTTTTTCCATTTTCGTAATTGTCATACTGTGATGTTCATTTTACATCTTTATTTATCATAATCATATTAATATCTTCATGTTACATCTTTATTCTCATCATTATCATACTGTGATATTCATTTTACATCTTTATTTTCATCGTGATCATAATATGATCTTCATGTTACATCCTTATTTTTATCATCATGTGTGATTTACATAGTTCTGAAGTTGCTATTCATCCATCTGTTGGTTGGCATGCCAAGTACCTCACCATGTAGCCCTGGGTGTGACGGTATCATTGGTCACATTTCTCCTGGGTGATGGCATCGATATTGTTGTGTCCAACTTGCTGAATAAGGTTGCATCGCCACTGTTGCTACTTCATGGTCGTCAAACCTCCGTTGTCATCGTGGTCGAGCCGGGTCTCGTTGACAGCTGCTTTGAATGCACCGTGTGCCATCTCGGTTGGATTGAGAAATGGTTAGGATGGAGGGAGTGTCTTGAGGGTGTGCTCCTTCGGCATGTTCTGGTAGCTGTCAGTGGCGGCAGCAGGGGGGGGGGGCATGGGGGCATTTGCCCCCCCCCCCCACTCAGAAGCTTTGCCCCCCAGTTGCCCCTCCAGAAATTTTGAGGACTAAAAAGAAAAATTATACAGTAATTTGTAGATAAGTAGATGTTGTCATAAGCATCATATTCAAGCTGTGAGGGGCTCTAAAATACCATTTTCCACTCTTCAAAACTTCGATTGAAAACAAAAAAAGTGGTTATTTTAGGCTCACTCACTTCGCTCGCTCGTCATATTTTTAAATTTCCTTTCTAAAGTGCGATTAAAAAACAAGAAAAGTAGCCATTTTTGGCTCGCTCGCTTCGCTCTCTCATCATATTTCAGAATATTTATTCGAAAATGCGATTAAAAACAGAAAAAAGCAGTTATTTTTTTGTTCGCACGCTTTGCTCACTCGCAAAACTGATATTAAAATGTGTGTAAGAGGAAAAAAAAATCCAAAAATTCAATTATCCCCCCCCCCCACTCCTCAAAGTGGATTTACGCCGGTCACTAAAACTCGCGCTTCACACTCGATTTTTCCATACACGCAACAAAAAAAAAATGACTGCCCCTGCCCACCCCACATTTTCTTTTGCCCTCCATTTGCCCCCCCCCCCACTTTAACAATCCTGGTGCCGCCACTGGTAGCTGTGCTCTCGTGGGCGGGCGTTGTCGTAGATGATGAACACATCGGTGTCGGGAGGGAAGAACTGGATACACTATCGTGCGCTTGCCAGAAGGAACGCCTCAAAACTCTCCCCTGTAACTGTATCACATGACATGGTATGGTGCACCAAGCCCATCTCGTATCTGAAACTGCAAATGTGAAGTTACAGTTTCGTCCTCGCTGGCCATGAACTACTCTTCTTGCTGGTTCTCCACATGGTGCTCTCCTCTGCGATCTTCGGGTCCAGATGTCATACCCACATTCATCCACGAAGACGCAATGTGCAAGAACGCCAGACTGCAGGAACCAATCCGCATACTCCGCTCGTTGATCCAAAATACGGGGAGCGTTGCGGGCATCAGGGACGTCCTCCACCAACTTGAGAGTTATGAGGATGCCATCTAGAGCTCTGGCAATGGTTGATGTGCTCACGTCTGGTTTCTCTTGGAGAGATTTGGCCAGATCATCCTTCATCTCCTGCAGTGTCATCAAAGGATTACCAGCAATCAAATTATCTAGTCTCGCCCTCATTTCGTCGTCCATTTTTGGCTTTCTAGCCCCGCCCCTCGGTAATTTGTTTCGTCTGCCCTCCCCCCAGATAGGTAGCGATGATAGACCTGGCACTGTTGGGATTAATGCCCAGGTTATCAGCAAACTGTATGGAGTCTCTCTGGGCTTCGAAGTCTTCGATTAACCTTCCCCTGTCCTCATTGCTAATGCGCCTGTATCTACCATGGGGCTGCACCATGATTTGATATAGTTCACATGAAGGCTAGATTGAAGGGACTGTGTTCTAAAAGTCTCTCAGTAAACATGGTTAATGATATGTTTTAAACATTCAATTTAAAATACAGTGCAAATATTGCAGTTATCAATGGACAATTTATAGTTTTAATTTGAATGATCCTGTTATGAATTTGTTTGCCTGTAAACGAATTTGAATATTTGTAATGAGCTGGCAACAGGTGGAGACGAAATTGAATACTCATCGACAAAAATGTATGCGCATTTAATGAACTGGAATATACAAATGCGAAATCGCTTGCCACATTACTTAATTTGAATGACAAAAAACGAATTTGAATGACGATATTACGATGCATGGGCGAATTTGACGAAAATTAATGCTAACGTGAAATTGAATGACAAAACAATGAAACTGACCGGGAAAACCTATATATTCTGCATCAAAATAGATTTACCGAAATTTTGTGACTTTCCAGGTTTCAACTTGCTACTTTGTTGAAACTGTTCTCGACTACTTAGGATTACAAGTCAACAACAACAACAAAACTTAAACGGGAAGAATTGTATGTTGTAGGTAACTCTAATTGCTAAATGAGAATGTAAAGCTGACAATTAGTTTATACTGAATTTTATAATAGAAATTTACACCAGCTGTCTCGTAACTTGCAATGTACAGTTGTAAACCTCTTATTCCTGTTTGACACATTTGGTATTTGGGCAATGAACGTTGATGGCGCCGCCTCATTTTTCAATTTTGCAGGATTAATCTGCCTTGCTTCAAAAGTATGCATGTCCATTATACAAGCGGCAAACAGTACCTCCCTAGCATGCCCCCTTGACAGTACTTTTCAACATGTTAGGAATACCCAACAGAGGTCTGATAGTTTCATTTTTGAAGAATCACTGAATGTGCCATTCCGCTATGTATCACGATGTATCACGCATCTTTTGCTTTGGTTCAGTACGGTTTCATTGAACTCAGTCTCCTTTAGGTTCAACTAAGACCATATCATCTATAGGCCAAAATTTGCGGTCCCTTAATAACACACGAATAGGAGACAAAAGTACTAAATCCTAGGTACGTCAATTATCTTTAATTTCACGTGAGTTTATTTTCTCATGTTTCATATATAACACCCCCCCAAAAAAAAAAAAAAAAAAACACACACACACACACAAAACAAAAAAAAACAAAACAAAACAACGACGTAGCATAACAGTTATATACAACTGAAATCAGTTGGCAATATATATTAGGTACATATACAAAACCTAACATGGTTATACAAGAGTTACAAGAGATAGTAAGAAAACATGAGAAATGAGGAACTAATAGATGCAAAGCTTGTAAATCATTAGTCCTTCGATGAGTAAGTACATTTTGCAAATTGTAAAATCAGAGTAGCTTTGTACATCCAAAATACGGAGTATTACAAATTGCCTTGAGAAAAAAAAACGAAAGTATCAAACAAGAAAATGAAAACAAGGCTACTAAAAGGAGCAAATGAAGGAGATACGAAAAGCTAGAGAGAGAGAGAGAGAGAGCATAAGTGAAGAGAGAGGGAAGAAAAGAGAAGACAAAACTCATGGATGTGGACAGAGGGTTCCATGTGTCACACTAATCAAGTTGGGCTAGTTGATTTTAAGAACGTGTACATGATTGATAAGAAGAAGACGGCAAATTTGGTGGGGATAGGGAGAAGAATCAAGTGTACGATTTTAGAATCAATTGTTTTATTTTTTTTTTGAAGGGGGAAGCCAAGGAGTCAATTTGAGAGATGGTTCAATTTCATTCCAGTACTTAGGTCCAGTAAAGACTATAGTTTTCTTGGCAAGGGATGTCCGTAAAAGCGGGGAATGATACTGGTTTCACTGCCTTGTGGAATATGAGTGTATTTCATAAATTCTTGTGGAAATAGAAATGAGAGGGGAGGGCAACGTATTTTGTGATAACTGAAACAATCCTAAGTGCCAGTTATATAGATCTCCTATTGTTAGAATTTTATTATTTGAGACTAATATATCAGTATGAGAACGAAAGTGAACATTGTGTATTATTCTTAAGATTCGTTTTTAGTATTCTGTTATTGAAAATCTTAGAGGAGTTACCCCACGCTAAAATTCGGTATATGTTAGCTAAGGATAACTATTCAGTGATAAAGTGGTAGTAATATCAGAAAGGGAAAAATATGTTTTAGTTTGTTAATCACTCTAATATTTCTCGATACCAGTCTGCACAAATAATCAATATGAAATTTCCAAGATAGTCTATCATCAATCAAAATCCCAAGAAACTTAGTATATTGAATCCGTTGAAGATCTTTTCCATTAATATGTACAGGGCCTGGGATAGAATCTATAGAATTACTGTATATCATGTAATGTGTTTCATTTATATTCATGGACAATTTGTTTGCTCTTATCCAATCTTGTTCATAAACCAGCTCAAAATTTATTTTATTGAGGAGAGTTTTGGGATCACGTTCTGAAAGGAAGATATTTGTGTCATCGGCAAATAATATAAATGATAAGATTTGTAAGATTTTTTGAAATCATTGAGGTACAAAATAAAAAGGAGCAGACCTAAAAGAGAACCCGGCAGAACACCGCATCTAATGGTTTAAGCTGAAGATTCAGAATTGTTTATGCATGCGTATTGCTTTCTTTCTGTGAGGTAGCTCCTGAACCACTCCAAGGCCTTCCCTCTAATGCCGTTATGAGAGAGTTTGTACAACAGAATTTCATGATCAGTGGTGTCGAAGGTCCTGGAGAAGTCCAGGAACAAACCTGTTGTATGAGATGTATGATTGTCAATGGCACGAATAATTTGATCAATAAGAATTATCATAGCATGAACTGTTGCGTGTTTTCGCGAAATCCAAACTGAATATCTGATGATATTTTAGAACAGGTTAAGAACTTGCAAGAACGAGCAAGAACTGTGAAATCTGGAATTACTTTCGCTATTTTCAGTGACTGTTTCAGTGGATAATGATAGGTTGAATATATGTGTAAGTGGGATAATAATTTCTTTTATAATATGTTTCAAGAGAGAGAATTTGTAATGCCATCATAGCCAGCAGCTTTTTTGTACTTTAAGGTATTAGTACTACCAATAATTGCTTCTGGTTGTATAGGGGGTTAAAAATAAAGATTGTGTATTAGATTGGCCTAAATTTTAATGAAAGGGTCGACTTGGTGGGGTTATATCCTGGGCATGGTTGGGTCCAATATTGACCCAAAAAATCATTAATACTTCATCAATTTCATCTGGATCTTTCAAACACTTATTATCAATCTTGATTTCTTGAATTTGAGTTTTTGAATTTCAATCACATTAATGATGATGGCGATGATGATAACTATTATTATTGTCATAAGCATAATAATAATAATAATAATAATAAATAATAATAATAATAATAATAATAATAATAATAATAATAATACATTACTAATTATTATTATTATTATTATTATTATTATTATTATTATTATTCTCATTATTGCTGTTCCTATCATTTCTAAACATGTTAATTCAGTTTAAATGTAATCAAACATCCTTCCCTAAAACCTGGGGGGGATGATTGTACATTTCATCAACTCCCACTTTGTGAGGTGGGGGATGCATACCCCTCATCCACCCCCGCCACCCCCCCCCCCCCCCCCCCCCGCTGTCAACGCCCCTGATGATGATGATGATGATGATAACTATAGTCCGTGGGCCATCATAAGCATAATAATAATAATAATAATAATAATAATAATAATAATAATAATAATAATACGTTATTATTATTATTATTATTATTAATATATGACACTGCCAGACAACTATCGACATGAAAAAATGTTCGAAATTTTTTGAAATATAATTTTGACAATTTTTTAAAAAGTGTAACTTTTTTATACGCCTGATATAAAAATGAGTCCATTGATTTCTCTCAAATATACAATCAACTGAATTATGTTGTTTTGTTTGCATTGTTTATCTTCTTCTACTTTTCCCCTTTTTTTAAAGATATGACAGGTTCATCCTGAAAATAAAAAAATATATATACCTAAGAGTAATATATATATGTATAACCTATTCTTTAGTTCATTACTGAGTTTCGTTTTGTCTTACTGATGATAAACTAGCACAATCAAGTGTTCATTGACCATTGTTTTGTTTTGCTTGTTTTTTTTTTTTGGGGGGGGGGTCATTTTCGGGGATGCCTATCTTTGACAATTCCAATTCGTTCAGTAAATAATAGGCCTACTTGTGATACCGTATCATACATTTACCTGTTTACAAATGGTATAGCCAGAGCTTTCAATCCTCCCTGTGCCGTTTGTTTTCGTAATAACTATGCACCTCTTTTGTTTGTCAATTTCGATGATGCTTTCCTTGACAGTCAAAAGTAGATTAGGAAACGAATTTCCACAATCAAAACATGTTATTCTTTTCATTTCGCCAGCTTGTAAAAGCTTTAAGATGAATGAAAGCGAAAGTTATGACCATTCTTTGAATGATACGACACTGTGTTCGAGCAAAGCCTCTCTCATGTCAACTTTGATCATTGTGGGTTTTTTTTAAACACCGCACTGTAAAAATCCAGCACGAGGGTAATTATATGTCCAACCAACTTTTATTTTACTTTTATTTTTTCCCAAAGCGGGAAGCATATTGTCCAGTTAGGGTAAAAATAAGCAGTTATTACTTTAGTATGGGCAAAACATTTCCATCATTCAAATTGGATTTTAAAAAATGCCCCCAAAATGCCCAAAGTTGATAGGATACATAATTACCCTCATGGCACATTTTTACCCAATATTCTTTAGAGTGTGAGTCTTTCTTTTAGAGTGTGAGACATTCCATCATATCCCTCCCCCCCCCCTCTCTCTCTCTCTATCTCTATCTCTCTCTCTCTCTCCCTCTGATTATTTCAAGTTTATTTCCTCTTCTTATTCCTTTGATTCCCGTATCTATTTTCGATCCTACGTGTGTATCTGTGTCAATGTTTCTCTACTTTTATTTGATATCAGTAAAGGCTATTTCAAAACTGGTAGAATAGATGAAGTCAACAGTGATAACCTGGGCCATAAAGAAAATATAGATCAGTTTACAATCCATCTACCTTGATGGTACTTAATTTCATATTGACCAAAAAGTAATTCGTTTTGGAATGACAAATTGAATTTCATCAATATTATTGTGTAACAAAGCTCAGTACCTACTTAGCTTAAAGTTATCGGAATTGTGATTTGGCCTAAGACTTGTAGAATTTGTTCCCATATAGCACATTCTGTGTGTGTCGTAAAAGTTGTCAAGTATGCATTTCTTTTTTTCGATTATTCCTGGAGGGTAGTCCCAATCATTAACACCATTTGAATTCAATTTTCAAAAGATGTTAATGGCTTTTGCCATTCTGTGAACATATTTTTCTATTTAAACCCCAATAATCTTGCCCCCTGCAACCACCGCTCCTTACATATCATCCACCCCCCCCCTCTCTCTCTCTCTCTCCATACCCCCTTTACTCTTTACTCTCTTCATCATTCAAGTTGACCATATATATATGTTTGACTCACTTACATAATTAGCTTCCTTCGGTAACTTCAGGCATTTTGTGATGCTTGTAAATTGTCAGTCAGTCCTACATGTATATGCTTGCATTATGCTTGTATGATGGTTCTATGATTGCTGTATTATGATTGTCAGTCTATTTTAGAGGGAACTATTATCCCTGTTACCCCCGCCCCCCCCCCCCCCCACCCAATTTTTCTTACCCTCTCTTCGTCTGGTCTGATGCCTTCTCTCCTTCCCACTCTCCCCTCCCCTGTTTCCCCTTCTCTCTCTTTATCTCTCTCTCTCTCTCTCTTCCATCTTTCTATTTTGTAGGTATTGAATTTAAATAGTTCGAATATTGTTTTGTCGATTAGCACTGTCACTTTTCTGTCAATCGCATTCAAAAAGAGTCTTCCAAATTCATGAAATACGCATTCCACTATATTCCCTTATTCACAGTTACAGGAGCCTTTATTTTCAGTTTCATGTGTCCTAGTTACAAGGTTACGTGTTTTTTGTTTTAGTAATCATAATCGACTTTCAATGAAAATACATATTCGTTATTTAGGAAAATAAGGATTCTAATGCAACGAAAAAGATTTAATACAACAGTCATCACCAGTCTTCCGTTGATAAAAAATATTCAATAGGCTGAAAATATAAAATGGTCATCAATGGAGAATAGAGAAAACTGTAAAATGGTACCATTTTCTCTTGCAAAATAATACATCAAACTGAACAAGGTGACAACCATTCTACTAGGACAAAATATTACAAATTTCATAAAATTGTTCATGCTAATAAACTGTATTCCCTGAAACGAATAATAGAATGAGAAGCAAATGAAAAAGATGAAAGCACGATTCTAACAACAACAAAAAAATGACATCAATGAAATACACAGTTAAACAGTGTTACAGCCTTGAATATTTATTTCTATCTCAAAAGGAGATGCTTAAAACTAAACTCTGTGATAAAGCTGCTAATCTAACAGCAAGGTACATGATGGGTTCATACAAAAATATAAAACCACTCAGTGTATATCCATGAATACAAAATAATAATGCACAAAATAAATCAAGAAACATCACATTTTTACAAACTGTGAAGAATCATTTAGGGGAATAAAACCATTTGATAGTACTGGGCGTGTAGTTTAAAGTCATTTATCAATAGTGGATGCCTCTAGAGCTTTTTTTTTTTTATAAAGAATATCCTGATCGAATTCACGAGATCAAAATACTTTAGTTAACTTATTCAGATACAAATCTTGGGATTAAAATCTTTGTGAACAATGTTTTATCCTTGATTATAATGTATATACAAGAAACATCTGAACATATTTCCACATTGCAGATAGTGATAGAACAGATCTCCAGAAAAATTCTGCAACCGTGGAAGTCATATTAATAACAAGTGCATATAACAATAAGGCATAAATTGACCAAGTATAAGACGTTAGGCAACGATGCTGTACTGAATATGCACATATGTACATAAAAAATAACAAAAGCATACCTCAGAGGGTATTACAGCAGTTTTTGTATATATATTCCATATGTTTTCATTTAATTTTTTGAATTGTCTCTGAAAAAAAACATAATTATATAGAATTTCCCGGTCAAATTCGCAAGTTTGTCATTCAAATTAGGCTAGTTTACGTTTAAATTGGACGATTTTTAATGCTATCAGTTACATTCTCTGGTTGAAATCCACATTTCTCGTTGTCAATTCTCTAACTTTTTCTTTCTTATCTACATATTTCTCATTCAAATTCATTAAAATGTGCTTCTTTCAATAAAGTCACTCAGTTTTGCGCAACAGGACTTGCTGACTTCCTGACGTTAATTTTCAGAATTAATTTTTTACTATTCGATTAGCACTTTGAGCAGTTAAATTCAAGGGTCATAATCGCTTAGTATTTATAGCTCTTTTTTGTCTTTTAAGTTTGTGTTTTTAGCTAACAATCAGAATATAAGTTATGTCATGTATATAGTATTTTACATAATAGTTATTTACAAGATCCATATTTAGGTCATTAACGACCCGTTCTTTTAAATTTTACTGTTATCAACATTTATGTTTATTTGCTTAAAAAAAATACACTTCATGGTCTAAGGAGGTTTGTAAAATATCATGTCAAAATTTGAAAACGCATGGAGAAACATAATATAATTGTGATTGGGGTGGGGACTCTGGTCAAAAAAAAATCTAAGCATGATTCCTTATTTAGCCTTTAGTCACTAGTCAGAAGGGCGATTTGGGCTCACCCTCCCCCCCCCCCCACCATGCCTCAGTGTCCATGTTTCTAATACCGCTTTCACATCAAGGTACGGTAGCTGGGTACGGTCCCAGAGACCGTACCCAGCGACCGATCGGACGTGCTTTCACACCGCCGTCAAAATTTGGTCAGGCCCTGAGCGATCGGTCGCAGTATAGCTGACCTAGCCGGAAGCGGAAGTAGAGATAGCGCGTGGGCATGTATGGGGGGGGGGGGTCATTACATTTCGATCGGTCGCAGAGAACGATGTGCTTTCACATCAAGTTTGCATCGGTCGCGGTCGGTCGCTGAAGTACCTATTAGGTCGGACTCACCGACCGACCGTTTTGGCCGGAAACGATCGGTCGCTGAGTACGATGAAATGCTTTCACACCATGGTTTCATCGGTCGCTGGGTACGGTCCCCGCGACCGTACCCAGCGAGCATACCTTGGTGTGAAAGCGGTATAAACCTCTTTGATGTCATACCTCCTTTTATTATACGCCTTAGGTCATGAGATCCATAAATAGATTGGTTAGTTAGTGCACCATTCTTTTGTTCTCTGATATACAATTTTCTTGCGTGTACGTTTATTTATAACCTTTTCGGAGATATAATTTCAATCATCTTCTATCTTTATGCGGATTATGAACGGCATCATGAAGTTTTTTTTTTTTTTTTTTTGCTGCGTTTAAGATTTAACAGGACGAAAAGCTTTTTATTCGATAATTTAACGCTTATATTAACGTGCTGATGAAGAGAATGAAATATCATTATATTTTGATAGATATAACAAAGAAAACATAATATTGCGTTTCTAACCTATCATTTTCGGATGATGTACGTCGAAAGTTTGTAATTTTTTGTTGTTTCAAGATGTATTTTTTAAGTCGAGGTAGGTAATGTTCGTCGCTTTAGTGGACTTGGTGGTCATTTTACAAGAAGATGTTTTAAATTTAGCATCCATTGGATAGGAAGAATGTATGATAGAATAAACAATGACATGAGATCTTTGGGCAGTAAACTTCTAGAAATAACCTAGTAGATTTCGACAAGTGGATGGTAATGAACCGATAAGATATCCTGTTTATAACTACAACCATTTCTATGTCTTTAAATCTAAATTTTGCGAGGACGCTTTCGTCTTTCTTTTATGATTTTCAGGCCATTTTTTTTTCTCTCTCTCTGCATACAATTTCGCCATTAAATTATATCACACTTCATTAACTATTATCAAGTACCCGCTATTCCTTCTCTGATTTATTGTTCTTCATATTGACATCATTCAGGCCTAAAGCATGCTAACGTCTGCTATACCAAATGGTTAGTATGTGAACACATCTTAACAGATTTGTATTTTTTTGAATAATTATCGTATTTTGCGTTTTACTGCGGGATTAATTTTAGACTCTTACGATTTGGATCAAACGTCCCTTTTTCTGAAGCTGGAAAATTGCTGCTATAGTTATTGCCTCATATATTTTATAGCGTTATTATTTCTTGCCTCTAAGATTTATGGATCTGACAGAGTATGCAAAATGAAAGCACCGATACTGCTCTAACCTTTGCATGCCAAGCGGAATTTCGACAAATGTTTAGAATTAAGCTGTATCATACCTCTCGAGGATCGAAAATATACCTACAGCCATGTGGACCATTCGTCCCCAACAGAAGTTTTATTGAGCCAGAAGCAGTGCATGGTGTTGGGGGAACAGAAGAAAATCCTGTCGCAAGAACTGGCCTGCAGTTTGTACCATTTTCTTGCTGTAGTGCCAAGGGAGGCCTCAAGAATTTTGTTTTTTGATTTAAGCTCCTGCGTATAATGTTCAATTCGTATAAATTTGTCGTCTTCCTTCACCCATGCAATAATTACTGAGCCATCGTTCAAAACAGCTGGGTAGCCAAAGTGCCCTGGCTGGTTCAGTTCTGATTTAGTATTGCCCTGCCTATCTATTATTCTCAATACTGATGCGTCCATGACTAAGATTTCTGAATTCACTGTGAGAACTAATTGTTGAGGAATGTAATTTACGCACTTTATTACATGAACTGCTTTTCCACCATTTTTGGTAAAGAAATGAATTTGGAGCACATGTCTGTAGCTCATTAATATCTCACTCGCTGAATTCACCACTATTACTCCTTCCCCTCCTTCGTCGTGTCCTAGTGTTGTGAAACTTACAGAAGATCTTTTAAGATCTGTGTCGTAAATTGATATACCATTGTCTATATCACGTACTGCAAGATCCCCATTTGGGAACCAGGCTAGTGCCAGAACTGTAACGTGTTTCAAGATGGTTCCTTCAGAGCCGCTTTTGCTTATTAACTCAATCCCTCCATCAAAATATCCAACAGCGACTTTGCCATCCTGGCGTACGGCTGTATCCGTCATTTTGTCTGATCTAAGTGCAATGTCTGCTCTTTTCCAAGTATGCTTTTCAAGAGACCCGATAGGGGTATGGCCTTGATGATGACTTTTTACAAATCGTAAGTTTTCTGCAGTTTCAACTACCTGATTAGATACTCTCATGTGCTGGTCTATTCGATTTCTGATTTCCGTGACTTTCGCTCTATTTTCCTCAAAGTATGATTCGTTCAGTGTTATGTAAGAGAATGGGGACTGCAACATTCTTGCAATAACAGCATGAGCACTATGTGCTTCAGTAATAGATTCTAATGACTCTTTGGTCAGTTCAGTAGTCACATCCAGTGCCTTTTTTTTAAAATCGTCACAAAACTTCCTTAGAGAGTCCTTTCTTTCGGTCAAATGAACAAGCGCTTTTTCGTATTCGATGTAAATGGCCCTTATAAGCTCCGTGATACGTAATTTTATTTTTTGTTCATTTGTCATACATGATCTCACATTGCTTGTGCATTGATTTGACACAGCCTGAAAGTCTTCTTTCAAACGATATGCATCTGCGAACAATTCAAAAACGTATGTTGTATTACTCTTTACCCTATGATTTTTCTGCGTGTGGTCCTTTAAGCAGTGTTTACATAGCGGTATATTGCACTGAATGCAAACTGACTCGCTGCGCTCCTTCTTGTGATTCGCACATCGAGGAGGATTTTTTGTTGCAGTAGATACGTTTTCCATCGTGCTAGTTTTGTCAGTATCTACGTTGTGATCAGTATTCCCTTCATCTTTATTATGCTTCTCAGTGCACTGTACACACATAAACTTACAACATGCAGAACAAAAGGAAAGATTTTTTCGCAATATCAGGCTGTCGCAAGTATCACACTTCCCTTCAAGGTGTGATACATCATCAACAATTGATTTTAGTGCAAGATTAGTTTTTAAATTCGTAACATCTCCATTCGGAACATTGGTAAGTGCACGGCAAATCGGACATGTAATTGCCTTATTACGTAATAGCTTTGTCAAGCAACGTAAGCAGAATGTATGGGCACAGTCCAATAATTTTGGCTCAGTCAAGGTACTATAGCAAACTGCACAACAAAGACTTAGAACCTGACTAAGAGTTTCACGGATGTCAGGAGAGGTCGCCATGGTTGCAACAGATCTGAAATACAAGAGAAGTAAACTCGTATGAACATGATTATAAGAGAGGTCGTAACAAAAAAAAATCATGTACAATGATTTGACACTCGAACAGCTTGAAACATGCAGCTATCGTCAGAGCAAAGACAAGCTTATACCAGCAAAACTGGTTTGCTATATGATAGACTATTCCTAATATTGTTTTGCCCTTATGTAGAAAGCTAATTGTGCAACTGAATTTGAAGTCTCATAAATTATTCAGGGAAAAGAAAGACATATGACTGATAATAGAATTTTTAATCTATGATTTAAAAAACGCCATAACGATAAAGGCCATATGAAATGAGGTCAGATAAGTTTTTAAAAAATAAAGATTACTTTACGTAAAAGTTTGAGCGAAAAAAAAACCCGGAGAAAATAACTCAATCAAGCGGAGATAATATCGTGCTGTCTGGAGCTGAAAGTATCACCCACAATTTTAAGAGGGGTGATTGCTAGTACAAATATACCCCCCCCCCTTTGTTTATTAAAATTTCATGAGCGACGGTTATAATAATCAATTTTTTTTTTTTTTTTAAGTTTTCCCTTCCATTTTTTAAATGATTTTCTTGAGAAACTGTTTTAAAGTGGTGTCAATGACTTTCTAAAATGGTATTAAATACTAAATGGTTGGATGAGGACGGAATAAAGACGAAAAATAACCATATGGACATTTCGGCGAAAGATATGTAATCGCTCCGTGCATCGACACAGAGGTAAATTATGATTTTCATTGACGTTTTTGCCGGATGCATGCATGTTGACAAATCTATACCCTTTAAAAACAGATTTCACGCTTGACTGAGCACATTAGACTAAAAAGCATCTTTATTTTAGTTTTTATTTAATATCATCTTTATAAAAAGCAGGGTAGTCCCATTCAAGCAACTAGGCCTGCTTTTCAAGGGAGCCCATTTCTCTACATTGAATAAAATTATGTTTGATGGAGTTTAACGTTGTAACAGTGTTTAGCAAGCTTAGCCAATTTTGATCCACTGCAAATACCATAATGTCATGCCTGAAGGAACAACCAGTACAGGAAAATAGCAAAAATGAGAAGAAAGTTTAGGGCCATGGCCTTGGCTCCATTCACATAGCAAATTAATTTTGTATTAGCGAACGCTTGGTCAAGACCATTTAAAGATGTGACTAAAATTTCATCCCATATTTTACAGATTAAGGGACAAAATTGTGTGCATTTAAACCTCTGTTAAAAACAGTGCCAAAGGATACCTGAAGGCTGGAACTTTGCACATCTATGCCCTCCATATGGTAAAAGGAACAAAGCTTGCGTTTGACTACATGTTGCTAAAAATAAGCATGGCTATACGGTAGAGAGGGCCTTATGCATTTAACTGAGCACCGAACAAAAGAGATAGTTTTGTTCCTTCTACCAATAGTAGGGAGGGCACATCTTCTTTGTCCCTTAATCTATGAAATATGAAATGAAATTCTAGGCACATCTTTAGATGGTCTTGAACAAGCTTTTGTTAATACAAATCAATTTACTACATGAATGCACGCAAAGCCAAGGCCCTACACCTTCTACTCATTTTTGCTATTTTCCTGTACTGTGTGATATCTCAAGCCTGACGTTACGGTATTTGCAGCGGATCAAAATTGGCTAAGCTTGCTAAACATAGTTACAAGGTTAAACTCCATCAAACATATTTAATTTAGGTCTGTGGATAAATGGGCTCCCTTGAAAAGCAGGCCAAGCGGCTTGAATGGGACTACCCTGCTTTTTTTTTTTATAAAGACGATATTAAATTGAAAAATAATAATAAAATAAATATGATTTTCAGTCTGATGTGCTCAGTCAAGTGTGAAGCCTGTTTTTAAAGGGTATGAATTTGTCACCATGCATCCGGTAAAAACATCAAAATGAAAATCATAATTTACCTCTTCGTCGATGCACTGAGGGATTACATTTTTTCGGAAAAATTTAAATGTTTATTTTTCGTCTATATTCCTTGCTCACTCAACCGTGTAGATTGAATACCATTTCAAAAAGGCATTGACACCTCTCTCTCTCTCTCTCTCTCTATATATATATATATATATATATATATATATAGTTTCTCAAGAAATTCATTAAAAATTCACCTGAAAAGCCTGGCTGCGTGCTTAGTCAACCGTGAAATGACGCATATAAGTTTATACACAATATGTATGGGAGCAATCATAAAACACAACACATACCCGAAAGTGAGGGAAATCCAGAGTTTGTGTCAGCATCAAAATTACATTATGAACCTTGCGAACTTGCTCACTGAAACATGACATGACGACTCTCCATAATTTTTACACAAAGGGTAGCTAGGAAGTTCAGGGTCGTATGATTAGATTTTTTAATTCCTCCTGGTTAAGAAAATAATAATAAAAAAATAAATAAATAAATAAAAATAAAATAATCGCGGTTTGGTTTAGGGGGACTTATTTCTTGTGCACACTTTAGAAAATGAATATTAATATTTACCACACACGTAATGCTCGGGTATATGAACTCTGTAGCATGTTCTGGCGGTGCGTTCCAAACGAACCACGAGCTCCCCCAGGGGTCTAAAAGAAAATCGATTTAGTACAATCGTAAATTCGCACACTCTGGATTTTATGATGATTGTAACGTCAAGTTGTATTAGGTGAACTGTATGTTTTTAAACTTCCTGGTGTCATACACTGAAAACTATGGTTAGTCTCATATCAACCAGTATGAAGCATGCTATCTTCAAGTACTTCTTTGTTCAAAATTACACGAAGAGGTGTTCGCTACTGGGTTTGTAGTCATGTAACCGCATAATTGCTACAGCCTTGCAAAAACAATATATTTCCCAAATGAATTCAGAAGAAATTTACGAAAAAAAAATCCATTTAACAATGAATCATACAATTTAGGAATGTTCCTTATACAAATCGTCCAAAACATAGGCTTTTAGGGGTAGATTCCACAGAGAGTACCTGCCAGACACAGTTAGCCCCCATTTACATACATATTATTTTCTAAAAAGAAAAATCGCTGGTGTATTTCACTGTGGAATAGATGTTTATAAGTTTCGCACAGAACCCTCAAGGGCTGTTTAACGCCTGGTTAACATGTGTCTTCAGCTTTTGTTGTCAGTATTACCAAACACAGATGAAGGGAAACGTGTACATTCTGATAACATGTGCTTTATACATTTTATGACATTCATGATCAACTGCATTCTATACCACCTTGCTTGCTTTATTTTTCTATCAAAATAAACAAAGGGCATATTTTATAACATTCCTGAATGATTTCGGGGGTTGGGATTAGTGTCAGCTTCGGAGAGGTGGTTCTTTGAAAGGTATATTTGTCTTCTCTGCATAATGTTTCTTACATGAAAGGCTTAACACAAGCAACAATTCTGAAGCATAGGTTGGTAACACATCATTGACCCCAATTAAAAAAAAATCATATATGATCGAAACTGGAGGGCTTAGGCCTTATAACATACTGCATTTTATTTGTATGAATTTTTCATATTTCTGTTGAAGCAATGGTGTGAAGACTCAATGTGACGAAAATCAGCCTACTTGTATATAGAGCTTTACATACTATTCGTTTAGCATTTTATATAGAGTGGTAAGCCTCGTTGATTCATATTTAAATACAAGCATAGATAATTGAATATTTTAATCATATTTACTGGGTGATGCAAGTTTGAAATTATTATAGCCACATAAATTGTTTGCCTTTTTTAAATATGTATATATATATATATATATATATATTTGGAGGGGAGTGTATATGTGAGTTTTCGATTTTCTTACAACTATAGAGTGATTGCATATCTTCGAATATAGTTAATTACTCTATTAGGTTATAACTTTTCTTTATAACATTGTTAGTTACTTTTAGTGTGAAATCATCATTTACTTTTATTTTTTTCTGTATAGCTTTTTTTCATGTTTCATACTGTATGTTATGTTTTTATAGTTGCGAGCTCAAGTTTTTAAGTCCTTCGACTTCTGCTGATTTTTTTTACCAAGCCATTATTTTTAAATTTGAATTTGTAGTCGCACAAAATTAGATTACCACAGCATGTTATGGATGCTGTTTTATGATTCCAGTAAATTGACCAAGTTCCTATGAATAGTTTTAGTGGAATATAACCTCTATTCTCTGTTCTTGCAGCACTAGCTAAAGGTGCGTCTCTGATATTCCTTTTTAACCCTAAAAGATCCGGGCTATTTCTGGTTTAGTTATCCGGGAGGGGGCATTATGTCCCCCCCCCCTATAATCTTGGCCATGGATCGCCGGATTGGCACGAAAATTGGCATGAGGGTAGAGAATGATGTAATCTACAAGGCTATATAGTTAGATTTTATTAAGTTGTTTTTGTTTATATATATATATATATATATATATATATATATATATTAATTTATGCTAATTTATGCGAGAAATCATAATTTTGGGTATATCTCACTGAATAAAGCTTTAGGAATAATGATTTTTGTACAAATGTTTTTCATAACATTCACATCGACTTCTTTACTATAAAAAAATTGGTTATCAAGTTTTTTGTTATGTATTATATTGTTTTACAAATTCCTTATGTATTTCTTTGACTTTTTGAAAGCGGATGTGTGTGGGGGTGTGAGTGTGGGTGTGTGTGTGTGTGCGTGAGAGAGTGTGTGTGTGTTTGTTGTTTCTCACTATTTTAGAGAGAGTAATTATTCTTTCCTGACAGTATTCACATAATTTTAAAAAGTTTCTGATATTGCCCAGAGGTTTGTACACAGACATATGCAGAAATAGTGAAATATTAACGACTTGTGTTCGTAATCGTAATCTGACACCCGCACCGTAGGTCCGATCAACATAAATTTGGTATCAAAACGTGCGGGAAGGATCAGAGAAAAAAGTCAAGGAATCTCAGATCGATACATTTGGTAGTTGCGGAATTAAAAAATTCAACAAGGGGGCATTATGCCCCCCCCCCCGATATATGAGGTTTAACTTGTCCAACAAAGGCCATTTAGGGTTAAGAAACGGAAATCAAGCTCACAGAGGATTTGATTTCATGGTACATCACATATTATTCGTAAGAATAGATAAGTATTTCGGGAATGTTGCAGTGGCTGCGTGAAAAGTTCTATGAATTGCTGAAGATGTTTATCAGATTGGTGATGTAACGTTGAGAATTATTATTTCTCAACTCCCCCCTCCTCCCTCCCCCCCCCCTTCAGTAAGTTCCACGTGCTTGTAAGTCTGCAACAGCGCTGTCTACTAGTCTGAAAAAGCTTGCCGCCCCGCAAGCGAAAGCTTGCAACAGGGAAAAAAAGACTGTGAAAAGGAAAACTAATTCCAACAGAGGTTCCAAACTTCTAATAGATAAGGTGGTTTTGGCTGTCTTGCCAGGCTGTTGTAGCATCTTTGTTGGTCCAAATATCATTCTCTTCCTACAGGGCACCAACAAAATCACAAATATTTCTATACTATATAGATTTTGCATTTTTCTCACACATACTTGATGGCTATCCCTTTGGCAGTGGCGGCACCAAGGGGGGGCATGGGGGGGGGGGCATTTGCCCCCCCACTCAGAAGCTTTGCCCCCCCAGTTGTCCCCCCCCCCCCCCAGAAATTTTGAGGACTGAAAAGAAAAATTATACAGTAATTTGTAAATAAGTAGATGTTGTCATAAGCATCATATTCAAGCTCTGAAGTGCTCTAAAATACCATTTTCCGCTCTTCAAAACTTCGATTGGAAACCAAAAAAGTGGTTATTTTTGGCTCGCTCGCTTCGCTCGCTCGTCATATTTTAAAATTTCTTTTCTAAAATACGATTAAAAACAAGAAAAGTAGCCAGTTTCGGCTTGCTCGCTTTGCTCGCTCGTCATATTTCAGAATATTTATTCGAAAATGAAATTAAAAACAAAAAAAAGTGGTTATTTTTGGCTCGCTCGCTTCGCTCGCTCGTCATATTTTAAAATTTCTTTTCTAAAATACGATAGAAAAACAAGAAAAGTAGCCATTTTCGGCTCGCTCGCTTTGCTCGCTCGTCATATTTCAGAATATTTATTCGAAAATGAAATTAAAAACCAAAAAAGTGGTTATTTTTGGCTTGTTCGCTTCGCTCGCTCACAAAATTCATATTAAAATGTGTGTAAGCGACTAAAACTAGCGCCTCATACACGATTTTTCCATACACGCAAAAAAAAAAATTGACTACCCCTGCCCCCCCCCCCCAACATTTTCTTTTGCCCTCCATTTGCCCCCCCCCCCCACTTTAACAATCCTGGTGCCGCCACTGCCCTTTGGTCACTTGACACAAAACTTACAAACTTAGGAAGCCCTAGGAACTGTAACAACCAGGCAAAGAAGCTTCTTGGCTGTTCTAGGAGTCGAGGTGTCCTTTGAGACGATACAGCAGGCGAGCTTGCTTGGAACAGATCATATCCTGCGGAAAGTCTTGAATTAGAAAGAGAAGTGAACAATGAGAAAAGGACTTTATTATACATTATAAAACAGATGACCCTAGATTTCTGGAAGAAGTCCAGTTGCTGTTAAGTATACCAAAAGAACATCAAGTTGTGGAAAATCTGCCGATTATGATAACAATAATAAATAATAATGATAACAATAATAATGATGATAATAATAATAATAATCATATAATACTGAGTGTCATTAATGACATACCAACCTATATCGATCTGAATCCAATATTGGATTCAGAGAGGGCGATATAGGTTGTATATCGTTCAATGCAGTCAATATTATTATTATTATCTATACCCCACGGTAAAGTAATGTAAACTCTGAAGGAAAAAAAACCCATCCCTCCGCTACTCATTTAACAACATTAATTTTAATCACACATGTACGGCTTATACCTTTTTTTTATGATGTTATTTATGTATTCGCGCATTGCATGTTGCGTATCTTTGTATTCGCGCACGGCACGGCTTGTTTTGCTTCTCAAACCCGTTCAAACCGGATTTCACGAATATTGCCCGCTGCTCAATTTACACGCAAAGTCAATTGGAAAACCCGGAAGAGAGAAACTATGGTATGATATTGGCCGCTGCCAAATCAGAGAACGCAAAATATGGGAAATCATTGCCACGGAGAAACACCTCGTATAGATAATGATGATAATATTATCAAAACGTAAATAGGATTTCCAAAATAAGTAATCTTAATCTGTTTGTCCTCAACTCTGAATTCCAGTCATTTGTATTTTAGCTTTCACTTTGCTCAGTTGAAGCCAATTTCAGCAGATTATCAACCCCTCCTTTTTTCATTTTTGTTTCTCAGCTGTAATCGCCTCACACAGCACCTACTATACAAACATGAATTGGTCTGTTTTAATTTTCCGGGCCTGCTTAATTACCCACCCACCTTTTTTTTTTCCTTTTCGCTATGCTGGCACATATCGTTATTTTTAAATGATTAAATTTCAATCTCGCCCACAAATCAGGCACAGTCATGTATTGAGCCATTCATGTTTTGCCTATGCTATAGCGATGAACGCAACGTCCCTTTGGCCATTTCATCTGTGTCTCTGACAATGATGAATGTAGTGTTAAGCATATCAAAGTATTTGGTTACATAACCAACCTTACATTCCATTATATTCCCTGCTACCCAAATGTCTAATTTTTCTGTATTGCAGTTTCTGCATACTGCACATAATATTATCATGTCTAGAGTTACATCGTTGTTTTTATAAAATGTATGCCAAAGATTGCCAGTTATTAATGAAATAATATTGACCAGGTGGTTCCAGGAGCCCCAAAATAAGAAATCATTGTCTTTTACTTTGAATTCCGTCATCTATTTCTTTTTTTTTTCATGCTCTCACCATTCTCTTAATGCTTTAATGCCAGTTTTAATGATCATTACCCCACCATTGTCTCCCAAGCTATGACCATCTAATAGAATGCATTGGTTCATTACAAGTTTTTTTTTTCTGGCTTGCTTCCTGTTTTGTTTTATGTTTTTCTTGCACAATTTCAGAATGGCTTAAGCAAAGTCGAAATTTGATCTTGCCCACAAACACGAACTATGCCCAAGCCCATTATTGCGCTTGGCTTTGTTATGTAATACTTAAATGTTGTATTGAATGCAGATGAGGATCGTTATTCAAAACGTTTTCCAGGGTTGATTCCCCCCCTTTTTTTTCATAGTTGACTTAAACAAATTCAGTGAATATCACAGCGACGTTTTGAACCATTCATTGGCAAAATTCATGTTTAACCACACCATGAAACATGCCTGTAGCCATTACGGTTGTGCCTCTGACATTCAATGTGTGAATATATAGTGTTACCATATCAATGCATTTGATTACATAACTGTTTCAAATCAATTATGTTCCCTATTATTCCTCTCATGTCTCTATTCTTGTTTCGTGTACTGCAGACATGCATACCAGACATACAATAAAACATCACTAAATGTCTATACGGTAATTTTGTCTTGCTATTGGTATGTAACAATTTGCAGTCATACCCTTGTTTGGTATAATAATGAATTCCTGATGATACACAAACACAATGAGATACTTCAGTTGAAAACATCTGATTTGTTTTTATATTTATTTCTAAAACATTGCCAATTGTTATTATGATTAACCAGGTGTTTCCAAGAGCCCTTGGCCTGTTGATTAATACCACGACAATGTAATTTTCTTGGTTCGGGTCTTTGATGGATATAGATGACATATTAAATAGTTTATTCTTCACACCACATAATAAATATTATACTGCTAATGAAATTAATTCAAACTTTAGCTCAACAGACTCAAACGAAAAACTTCATTGTTTCAGTTTATTGCACATAAATATCCGAAGCTTACAAAAGAATTTCGATACTTTTGATGAATTTTTATCTTCATTGAACCATTTTCCATTTTCTTTAATAGCGGTTACAGAGACTTAGTTACATCCAAACTCCCCTCCAATACTCAATATCGACAATTATCAATTTAAAAATGGAAAAGGAGGAGGTGTCGTTTTTTATATTCGCAATGATCTACACCATAAGATAAGACATGACATTCAACTTGAAGGAGTAGAATCCTTATTTTTAGAAATTATGGATCATAAACATAAAAATAGAATAGTTGGGGTGATATATATAGACCACCTAGTAATGCAACTGATATATTTTTAGAAAATTTTGAATCATGTCTCGAACTAATATCTCGTGAAAACAAAGATATAGACATCACGGGAGACTTTAATATTGATCTTTCCTTACCTCAGACCACATTGTCCTAGCAATTTATCAATTTATTGTCATCACTTTCTTTTAAATCCCTCATCAACAAACCAGCCAGGGTTACAAACCAAACACATACCGTAATCGATAATATTATCAGCTATGTATCAGATGACAAATTCAATGGAATAATCTATTGTGATATATCAGATCATTTACCGGTATTCACAATATGTCAAAAGGACAATCACTTACATAAACCCAATGCTAAAGAACATATTATACGACGCAAAGAAACTAAACGTAATATAGAATCTCTAATGACAGACTTGAGTCAAGAAGATTGGGAAGATATTTATATCGAAGGATATGTGAATAAATCATATGGAAAAATTCATCCAAAAACTTCTTTACTATTATGATAAAAATGTACCTCTATCAAGAATTACATCGAGTAAAAGGAAAGACAAACAACCTTGGATTACTCCAGCTATAATTAAATCCATATATACTCGAAATTGCTTGTACAAAATATCACTTAAATCACCTACAACCGAAAATCAAAATAAATATAAAAAGTACCGCAATTAGTTAACATCTTTGATTCGATTAGCTCGCAAATTATATTTCTCTAATAAAATTGAAAACATTGAAGATAATAATAAAGCATTGTGGCAAACAATTAATGAAGCCTTAGGTAAGAAAAAGCATAATCTAAATACAATCGAATTTGAAGATAATGGGTGTAATATTCAAGATCCTAATGACATTGCTAATGCATTTAATACATTTTTCACTAATGTTGGCCCAAATTTAGCATCAAAAATAGTCACTGGGGAAAACGATTTTTCGAAATACTTAAAGGACAATGTTGAACACTCTCTGTTTTTTTAATCCAGCAAATATCCATGAAATTTTAGAAATTGTACGTTCCCTAAAATCCACTAAATCAAGCGGCCATGACGAATTAAGTGTATCTCTATTAAAGCAAATAATTCATTTCATAGTTTCCCCATTGTCTCATATTCTTAATCTTTCTCTCTCCCAAGGTATTTTTCCCGACTGACTGAAGATGGCAAAGATAATTCCGATTTACAAAAAAAAAAAAGATGACCCAGCCCAAATTGCTAACTACAGACCAATTTTTTTGTCACAAAGCATTTCAAAAATACTAGAAAAAATAGTTTATAAACGATTATATACTTTCTTGAATATGAATGATTTACTAATTCCTAATCAGTATGGATTCAGAGAGAATCACTCAACTGACTATGCAATTTTACAACTATACGACAAAATAACTGATTCCATCTCTAAAAGAGAAAATACTACCGGAGTATTCATGGACTTATCGAAAGCTTTCGACACAATGGATCATCGGATATTAATTTGTAAACTAAAGGCATATGGAGTGAGAGGGGTTGCCCTCTCCTGGCTTGAAGATTATTTGCGTAATAGACGTATATGTTATTTTTAAATCTGAATCATGTAATATCTTATCAATTAAATGCGGAGTACCACAGGGCTCTATTTTAGATCCCTTATTATTTCTGATATACATGAATGACATTATAAACGCATCACCACTCCTAACATATATTTTGTTTGCAGATGACACCAACATATTCTATTCACATGAAGATCTTAATATCCTTGTAACAACTCTCAATTCAGATTTAACAAAATTATCATTCAGGTTCAAATCCAATAAACTCTCCCTAAATATAGACAAGACTAACGACATCTACTTTAAAAACATACATTCTTAACATATTCTCAACAACAATATTTTTATAAATGATATACCTCTCACTGAAAAGGAAGAAACAAAATCCTTAGGTGTTACAATCGATTCAAACCTAACTTGGAATAGCCATATTCGTAATATTTGCGCGTTAGTTTCTAAAGGCATAGGCATTTTGTATAGACTAAAATACCATCTTCAACCTAAATCATTATTCATGCTCTATAATTCATTTATTCTATCCTACATTTCTTATTGTAACATAGTATGGGGAAATAACAAAACGAACATTATGGCAATATCTCACCTCCAAAAGAAAGCACTTCGGATCTGCACACATTCATATTACTTAGCCCACACAGATCCAATATTTCATAAATTAAAAACATTATTGCCAATATTCACCTATTCCAAACAGCAGTTTTAATGTACAAATTTTCGACAAATACAATTCCATTGTCTTTTTGTAATATTTTCACGTATAATAGAAATATTCATTCTTATCCCACTCGACACTCTACCGATCTCTATTTAACCAACCCCCAAATAATTCTTGCCCATAAATCGATTAGACACCATGGTCCAGATGTATGAATCAATTTACCTCCCAGCATAAAACATTCAGCATCACCTTATTCTTTCAAAGCACTAATGAAAAAAATATATTTTATCCAAATATTTGTAAAAATGACCAGTTCTAGAAAAAGAAATCAAACATAAAATTACAAATTTGTAACCTTTTCACCCACTTGCACGCACTTGCAACTGTTATTACTTTTTTCTATCCTTTCTTTCTGGCAAACTCCGGTTTATATAAGATTTTTCAAATATCGATTTTAATTTCTACATGTGACACACTTAAATGCTACTTAAAATGTATCATGTAGCCCCCATATCCCGGCTGCTATCAACTCAAGCCAATTGGCTTATGATAGCTGGCCCCTGCATTTATATTTATTTCTTCATTAAAACCAACTCTATTATTTTAATATTACCTAAGTATACATATTCTTCCTTTGTATATTTGTCACAATTAACTTGTATCAATTTGATTTGTATCGTTATATTTTCCAATGTTTGTATCTTTAATAAATGCAGAAACTTCTGCCAATATATATATATATATATATATATATATATATATATATATATATAGCATATTTCATATACAACATTTCGATGCGCTTCTGACATTCTTTGCGGCAATATTGTATTTTCAAGTCACTAATCATGCTGATTAGACTGGATCTGATTTGGACCAATCCTATTCAATATATACATTTATTTTTCTCTCTAATAACAGAGAGGAGCATTATTTCAACTGGGTTTCCTTTTTATGGACCCATACCTTACGTATCAGTGCCGTAATGAGCCAAAATATTTTGGGGGCTCAATCTTTGCGAGGAGCGAAGCGACCAATCCTGAGGACGTGTAGAGACCGAGCCGGGGGTACCCCCCCCCCCCTCACGATACGGAGCATTTTCATTTTTTCGACTTAAAAATGTGCAATATGCAAAACCTGAAAAGGAAATTCTGACTTCAGTTCAGTTTAATTTTTATTTTTTCTCATTTCCAACAAAAGAAGTAATTAACATGAAAAATAAATATTTGAAGTAGAATACATGCAGTATGAAACATCAAATATGATGAGATATCCTATTATGGATAAGCGTGTCATGAATCTACCGACCGGAAAAGGATTTCTTTTTCATGAACTTGGAAACATGATTATGAAAACATGCAGCCCAAATAATCTTCGCAAGTTTCAAACAAACAGCGTTACACAAAATACTTTATTACTTATGATAATAATACAGACAAAGACACTGTGAAATAAGAGGGACGAGAATGGAGAGGGTGTGATGCGGTGGGGTACCAGGGTTTCACTCCCACATTGGCGTAGCTAGGGGGCGGTAGTAAGCACGCGAAGTGAGTGTGAATCACTTGCGCGCTCCCTTGGGGGAGGATGCAGGGAGGGGGAGTTTCCCCCCTCCTGCGCGAAGCGCGGAAGCTCCGACGTTTCTTTGAATTGTTCCTTATCTGCTCCCGCTCTTCTTACGTTCTTTTACCTTTTTCTTTTCTCGCTCCCGCTTTTTTCCTTCTATTTTTTCCTTTTTCTTTCTTTTTTGTTGGCGTTTTGGAGGGGCGACCGCCCCCATCGCTCCCCTGGCTACGCGGGTGCACTCCCACGGTAAAGGAATTTTTTGCAGTATTGATGGTTTGCAACTCTGTAAAATAACATTATATGGGACTACAAACTTAAAGCCCGTGTCTAGTTTTGGTAAATCTAAGAATATTCATTATCAAAATTTAAATCCATTGTCAGATAAACAGATAAAACCAAGTGCTATATCATAAAACACATTAGTATTGATATTATGCGTGTTTTCTGCCTTGCTATTCATGCTATTTGGGAAATTGTGAGTGCGTTACTTAATTTCAGTAGAAAGGGAGTGTATATGGAGAAATAATGAAATTCGCGTAATATCACTAATATAAAATTGAAAATGAACCATTGTTGAAATTTATTGGGGGGCTGACGCCCCCAAGCCCCCCCCCCTCCAGTACGCCAGTGTTACGTATTAAAAAACCGCATAAATGTGTTCCTGTAATCTCAATTTCCCCGTTATACCTGCAGTCCAGTAGAGATTTAGTATATTTAATGTTATTAATCATAACTAATAGATTAAACATCAGTTTTTAATGTCAATAATTTTCCTGATTCATGCCAAGTCTTCTCCTGGTAGCTCGGCATTTATTTACGAGAAGAGCCCGAACTTTAATGCTTTTTTTCTTTGCATCTGATTGTTATCAATTTTAGTTTTTAGGATATTGTATAGCTGACACTTGCATTAATTTACAGCGTGAAGAGTGAATTTCATCAACCACCATACGTACTTGTCACATTCAATAAATTCTGTGTTATGATCTTGAAGAGTTAGTGGATATGATTACTTTTTACTTTACAAATGCCTCGACATGGAATAAACAACTCGAGAAAATGTTACATTCAAGATTAAAGCGATAAATCTGACTAGTTTAAAACCAAAGGCACTTTGATTACCATGTACAGATGTACGTATAGGCAGATGCTAAGACTTGAAATTTGTGACCCATGAAACCACTCTTTCAAGCCTCATTAAAAAGGGCATCCGGCATATAAAGATACCGAAAAGCAAAACAAAACAAACCTTGTCTTCTGTCTTGAACACGACTGAAGTTCAGTAACACAAAATGGCCCGTCTACGCTTAATGCAATCGGGAATGCTCGGAGTCTCGACACCTAATGGTTAACTCGAGAAGTGTATGAATTCAGCCTCAAATTGTAATCTGCGAGTTGTGGTTCCATCTCTATGTGTTTCTGTCTTTGTGCTTTGAAATACGTATACATACAGTTGTCCTATGTTCGTATCAGAGACTGCTCGAGTTCTGATTGGCTAAGTCGTTTAGACAATGGTTTATTCTCCACAAGGCCAAGGTCCAGTGTAGAGGGCCCGTGTAGGTATATCCAAAGCTTGAATGGAATAGTCATGTATGCCTTATCTGCTCCAAGATGTCCCGGCGAACCCCCGAGATACTTTAATTTTCCAACAATTTTGCATTAATGCCCTACGTGTCTTGTAGGCAGGAGCGTCGCTAGACCTTTTTTTAGGGGGGGGGGGGGGGTAGAGGCCACTGATTGCCGACAAACATTGCCAACGATTACCGACGACCAACGTATATAAACTCAACAGTATAAAGCCCACTAGGCATGTTCATTTGTGCGCCTCTGTTATTATTTTCCTTCGTCTTTCCCGCACAATTTTCAGTCGATTTCAACCAGATTTGGTGACTATTATATTAGCGAGCGCAGCGAGCCAGGAAAAATATCTACTCATTTTCATTTTAGAAGTGATGATTCTTCATCAAAATACCTGGTGGGCATATACGATATCTAAATTATATATTTGGTCAGTTTGCTTGCAGAATTCATTCGATTTCCCAAACCATCCTGTATCTAAATATTAAACGAGCGAGCGCGTTTGTATGTTCCTCTTCATGATAGAGGTAATAATTCTTCATCGAAATACACGACAGGCCTATATAAGATTTCTAAATTATACATGTATATTTGGTCAACTCGCTTGCCGAATTCTATCTGTCTATTGCTTTCCCAAACCATCTTGTATATGAGTATTATACGAACGAGAATATAGATAGTGCACATCGCAGTAAAAGTGATAACTCTTCATCATAATACATGAAGGACCTATAAGATATCTAAATTATATATTTGGTCACCTCTCTTGCCTAGTTCATACTCTCTCTTTTTATGGTAGAAGTGATAATTCTTCATCAAAATACACGATGGAATTAACCATGAGATGTCAAATTTTGGTCACCTCGCTTGCCGAATTCGTTTGCTCCCAAGCCATATAATACGAGCGAGTGCAGAGAGCGAGGAAAAAATCTATATATTCTTTTTATGGTAGAAGTGATAATTTGCCTAATTTATTCGCTTTCAAAGACCACCCTTGATTTAAATATTACAAGATCGAGTGCAGCGAGTGAGGAAAAAAACTCTATATACTTTTTTATGGTAGAAGTGAATATTCTTCATTAAAATACACGATGAGCCTATAAGATACCTAAATTATATATTTGGTCACCTCACTTGCAGAATATGTCTGCTTTCCGGAAGCATCCTGTATCTAAATATTATAAGAGCGATGAAAAATATACACTCTCTTTCGTGATACATGCACCAGTGTTATTTCGTCATCAAAATACACAAGCATATTTAACCGAATATAATTCTGTTTGAGCACCTCACTTCTTTTCTTTTTTTTTTCTCCCTCCTTCCTCTTCCCTCTCCTTCTCTATCTCTCTCTTTGCCAACAGCGATCGAATTTGCCGACAAGCCCCTGCTTGTAGGAAAAAATATTCCGATAGCCAAAACCTGTACCTTGGGGTTCAAAAGCGGCCCTCCTCGTGAAATTCCATGATCAATTAAATTGTTTTTCTAGTCATGCAAAAATAAGTGATACTATGGGTTTTTCTTAGTTATGCTAGCATGATGGACAAATTTATACGCACTTATGATCTAAGTAATCTAGAACAAAAAGTTTCATGGCCACAAATAGGAAAGGAAAAGAAAGAAGAAAGGCAGGAGAGAAAGAAAGGGGAATGGAACAAAAATTGTTTCGTATTTCGTTTGATCGATTTGAATCAAGTTTAAGGAATGGTAGAGAGAAAGAAAGAGTAGAATTTAATAAGACGCCCAACAGATAAGAGTATCATTGAATACGTCTTCTAGAACATCTCAATGTAAATGCCTGACATTTTTTTATTTCTTAAAACTTTCCCCTCCAATATGTGGCACTTTTTGCATGTCTTTGAATACTTTCTTCTCATTTCAAGTTGCTTAAATTGGGAAGGAAACTTTCCATTCAGCATACCCACACAATATAGACCCTTTACTAGGGACATATAGTATACCATATCACGGAATTCCTTTAGACATTAGAGGAGGATATGCAAGCAGGTGCTGCAGGTCGGGGGGTGGGAGGAAACAAGTAAAATAAGCCTACATTGAATTATGAGAGCTCTAGGCCTATTCTTCAAAGGATTTCCTAGTATAAATAGACCATCTTTTCACTAGTATAGTACATGGGGAGGGGGGGGGGGGGCTTTTTACTAATCATTCGGGTCGCAGCGCGCTGGAAAACACTCGCCGGTCGCGGCTCTCTGCGGATTTTTTTTTTTTAATGGTGTTTTTAGACTAGGTTAACACTCTTGGGGAAAAATTATTTGAAACTATCAACAGTTGTAATTACTTTTCGTTAATATCTGCAATTAAAAGGGGTGCGCGTGGGAAAATTTACTCCAAGACAGGAGTAGAAAAGTTGCGATTTCTTAATGATAGAAAAATAAGAAGATACGAATGAAGGCTGAAGTTAGGAAAGGATAAATATTAGGTGGATAAAATGGATTTTAGAGTAAATGTAATACTACAAGGGAATATGATAGGAGATTGACAGGAGAGAAAAAGTGAAAAATAGAAAGAGTGAGAATATTAATTGTGTGAAACAAGATAGGACATACAGAAAGAATGAAACGGAAATGATGATGATGTGGATGGTTTGATGATGATAATGATTTTATTTATACTTCGTTTGTATTGGGAGGGAGATTTTATTAGCGGTAAAGAGCAAACGTGACAATATGAACGATATCATTCCCTATCCTCTAGCTCTCTTTATCTTATTCTATTGATTTCGGTCTTACGTCAATTAATCTTAAAGGGAAGGTCCACCCTAGAAGTTTCACTGTTTCAATAAAAGGAGATAAATTTGAACAGCAGTTTAAAAAAGAAATGAGCAAAATCGGTCAAAGAATAAGAAAATTACACTCATTTACATTTTCTAATAAATTACTCTCAGCTCTGCAAATTGGCAATTGATGACATCATATGCGAGCAGGTCTCTATTCACTTTGTACATGAAATTTCACATTTTCTCAATTTTTTTGGAAATTACTCATTTTCTTTCCCCATTGTCAAAGTATGTTATGTAAAAAGCAATTCTTCTGAACATACATTGATTATGGGGGTTAGAAAATGTGTAAGTTCCAAGAAAATTGAGAAAATGTGAAATTTCATGTACAAAGTGAATGGAGACCTGCTCGCATATGTCATCAGTGTTGCCAATTTGCAGAGCCGAGAGTAGTTTACTAGAAAATGTAAATGAGTGTAATTTTCTTTATATTTTCTATCTTTCATTACGATATCCTTTGTTTGTTTTCTAGTATCATCTTATGTTTTCTTATGCCTTTTTTCTAATCGTTCTTCTACATTTTTAATTCTTTCTCTCCCTTTATTTTCCCCTTCTTTCCTCTTTTTTCTACCATAGTTTGATGTAATTCTTATTTTTCTGCATTTCATCTTCCTCTATCTTTATTTCATGTTGTTAAAGAGAAGCTCTATTTCTGGGGAAAGGTGAACTTTCTCATTCTTTAAATGTCAATTGCGAAGAAAATCATGTCCTCCAGAACTATGTAGAAAGGATTGCTCTTCAAATGCCCTCGTAATAGACAAGAAAAAGTTAAAATGTTGGCCGTAACACTAGTCTAGCTAAGGGTCCACCAACTGGTCGTGTGTAACCTCAGAGCCTTCCGGCGCCACAGCCAGTTTCAGTTCGAACAATTATTTCTATCAGTTTAAACTTATTAGCAACAACATCAACTGGGACCACACTCATCTTCAAGAAAGAATACTTGGTGTACCGTGATGCCTTCTACTTCCAACATCAACCGAAACATAACAGTTAAAAAAATCATGGATGTACAGGAAAAATGTATCAAAGTCTAGTAACATCTATTTATATGTTATCCTCCATTTCGTATTTCACTGTGTGTCTTTTACATCGTTTCCTTTCACTTTTCTTTTCTCTTCCCTGGCTTATTTCTTTTCTTGCAATAATATAATTCATACATGTATCAGTTGTTTTTTTTTTCCAGGGGTGCACTGGCCATGGGGAGTATGAGGAGTTATCCCCACGGGCTCCTTGATATATTGGATTGATCATGTTGATGGCTGGTCAACTGGTGCTCGGTTGTATTTACCAGAAGATCGACCACCATGACCACACTGACATTTCAAAAATGGAATTTCAGTCCTAGTCAGTCCCCCAGTTGAATCTGTCCTGTTTTGCGGTGTAAGGGCGTTGGTAGGGGGGAGGGGCACGCATGACTTTGACGGATACTTGTATGTATGTCACGCTCTGGAAAAAAAAATCCTAATTGGAAATCTAATGAATGGTTTACAACGAAACTTGAGCAGTTAGGAATATGTTATACGAACTTGTTTAGGAATAAGTTACAAATAATTTAATTATCAAACATTCATCAATATGGCAAGAAAACAATAGAATAAATTGTTAAAAGATTGATTTTATTAAGATTTCGACATGATGCATACACACTAAGGAAAAGGGTTCATTTTTGTACCCCCATGATACATTACGGGCACCTTTAAGGGTACATATTTACACCCAAAAAAGCATTATGCACCCGTAAGGGCGCAGTGAGCTACATTTTGCACCCTTAAGCAAGTGTGGAGTTGTATCTGTCAGAGAAGGTGCAAATTTGCACCCTTTATAATGGTCATGATGGTAGGCACCTTTTGGGCTACTTTTACGTGAGGGGTAAAAGTACTCGTGACTGATAAGTAAGACTGGCAATGAAATGCTGAGTATAAATGTATCAAGGTGACCCATTGCGTCGTCAACTGCTCCTGGTGCAAAGCTCGATAATTAGTCAAGGTTTCGAATCCTCGTGACGCTGACATTTTTTCGTTTATTCCGTTAACAAAATATTTAATTGTAATATATATTCTTCAATCAGGTTGCTGATAGACGATCTTCATTGTCACCCTGCATGACTTCAGAGTCGCTTCAAAGTGCCTATCCTCTTTAATGCACAAATGTCTGCACCCTTTAAGGTGCATAATGGGGCATATTCGTATTCACAGAGAGTGCAAGATTGCACCTTTTTTTTCTAAGAGTATAGAGAAAATACTCCATTTTCAACGTTTATTTATATACCTAATTTGTAAAATTTCATTTTGACAATTTATTCTTATGTTATGATTACGTAATTATTTTGTATGTATAATTATGTATGTTATACAACCATGTTTGTGATTTTGAGTTGAAAATTATGTATGTTATATCTGAGTTGAAAATGGAAAAAATAAATGAAATGAAATGAAAATGAAAGTATTCGGTTTTGTTGCTGTCGTTTGCTTGTGTGTTTGTTTATATATTTGTTTGTATTTGCATTATATGTATATAAAAATTGAAGACACAGCAACAACAGCACTGAAATCATTGTTATTTGAATTCTCATACATATTTATTACTCCTTATAAAAAGGTTATAATCATCTCATTGAATTTCAAATTTGTGGTTATGAACTCACTGACAGCTAGCTACATTATTAAGATTATTTACATAACGTAAGATAATTTTCTGTGCTCGTTGGTTTATATTGTTTGTCTGTCTTTAGAGTATATACACATGAGAAAAAGAAGGGCAAACAATAATAGCAGCATTCAATCCATTATCTTCGAGGTCGAATTCACATTACGTTTCCCCTTTTTATTTCACTTTTAACATTTTAAAAACTATATATATTTCACGGAAATTTAATTATAAGGCTGTGAAATTGAGAATTAGTTATTATTTACATCACAACTAAACATTCACTTCTTGTCCTCGTTGGTTCATGAAATAAACTGCTTGTGGAAAGACGTTCAAACTCTTTTAATCTTTCCTGCTTAGTTGCATGGCATCAGACATCAAGGAATTAATACTGCTACAAATGTACTTGCACATTTTGTGATAATTTGCTAGTTGTTTGCATAAATTATCAATGAGACTCCATCTCTTTAATCCTCCATGATACAAAACACCATTCATGAACTTGAATATTAGCTACAGTTACGTTTAACATGTTTAAGGAAAGTGCACTGGTATGTTCCATCCAATTACAAATTTAGATATGCAACTCTGCTAAAGGAATTATTCATGCTACTTGGAAAAAATATATACATATATATTAAAAAGATTCAACACCGCCTCTATCAAAATGCGAAGGGAAAATTGTGAATTTTCTTTGAATACTTGGAATATTGGATCTCTGGATTTTAGAGCACTTGAGATTATGATAATGCTAAATTATTCCATTCGATATTCTTTCGAGGAGGCGGGAACAAAACGATCAGTGCCTATTCCTTTTGCGGAGGACAGCTCCTGTCACACTGCCTTTATTCATATTCTGAGTGAGTTAATTCATTGTTGAAACTAGTATTTTAGACACAAAAACTTTCCCACTGTTATCTGTAATAACTGATATGAGAACACTTCCTGTCTTCTTGAAAGGAGGATCAGAAAAAAACCACTTTCCCCCATTTTTGCAGAGAAGCACCTGCCCCCTTCCTCCGCGTTTTGCAAAATCCAAGAATTCCATTAATCTGCGAGAAAGCGTAGCGACCGAAAGAAAACCTGACTGTTAAGGCCTTGTATGTTAAGGCCTTGCATTTTCGAGCAGAAGGAAGCTTATTATATTGTTTTACATCAAAATGATTGTCATCACTGAGAGGACAGAACAGTATACTTAAGCTTCGTATAGAACAACAAAATTAATTATTTTGACAAGTTTGAGATATGCGTTTCGGTCCACCAGAAAGCTATTCTTGACATTGGAATTTATGTTGATATGGGGGTGCAATACGACCCCCCCCCCCCTCCCCTTGAAAGAGGGGAAAATCTTCTTTTAACAGAACTGATAGGCCTAAAAGATATCAAACTGATATATTTAGTCACCTCGCTGCCATAAATTTGCCTGCTTTCGGAAACCACCTGTTTCTAAAGATTACGAGCAAGCGACGCGAGCGAGGAAAATAAGACAATTTTCGCACTATCATTGATTTTTTTTGGGGGGGGGGCCGTAGAAATATCAAACTACAGTAGAACTGCACTCTTATTTCCACGGTGTCAAACTGACTCGGAAACGGCATCAGCTGGGAGTCAACTCTATTCCGAGTTAAAGTGACTCGTTTTCCTAGTTACTTTGACTCGGAATTTAGTCGATTCTCAGCTAATGCCACACCATTCCGAGTCCAATTAATTCGGAATCCGATTCATTTCAACTCGGAATAGAGTTGACTCCCAGCTGACGCCGTTTCCGAGTCAATCTGACACCGTGGAAATAAGAGTGTGCTATTCCATTATCAAAATACACCATAGGCCTGTAAGATATTTAGATAATATATCCACTAATCTTTCCCTGCTGAATTTGTTTCCATTCTGAAACCAAGGTGTTTCTAAATACTACGAGCAAGGAAAATATGCATTCTCTTTCCATGTAGAAGTGTCAAAATCGTCATCAGTGCAGACTACAGACCCAAAGCATATCTAAATTAAATATTCGGTCACCTCTGGTGCCAAATTTGTTTGCTTTCAAAGAAAAGAAACCATCCTGCTCATAGATCATTACTTTTGATTGTGTAGTTTGGTACGCCAGTTTCCCTAAGAGAGACCTCACTACGTTGAGGAGGATTGTAAGGCATGCAGAAAAGATCATAGGGGAAGAATTACATTTTGATGATCTGTGTAGAAACAGAATTGTGGAGAAGGCAAAATCCATTCATACAAATAACTTGCATCCCCTGAACGAAAAACTATGTAATGATGCGTCTGGTAATAGGTTAAGATTATCCCGCTGCAGAACGAGTAGGTTCTTGAATTCATTCGTTCCCAGTTCTGTGAGACTGCTAACCAGACAGGAGTATACTAGCTATGATCTATAGCTATTCTATATCTATTCCTTTTATCTGTTTTGTTTTATGAGTACGCGTTCTAACTCTGATCATGAATGCTTTCGAAGAACTGCGTTAGGTAATTTGTTATGCAGTAATCATCCTATTTATTATGGGATCTCAAACCTCTTCCTCCATTTAATCTATACGCCGCTACTTTAATACATGAATATAAACACCTGGGTATGAATTCGGTATAAACTACAGAGTTAATAACTTGTTACTAGTGGCTAGTTACTTAATAAATAACATTAGAAAATAATGAGAATGAGAACAACTACAAAATCTGATAATGATGGCAACGACAATGGTGACAAGAATAGTGCAATAACAACAAACATTATAATGATAATAATTATTATTATAATAATCATAACTATGATAATAATAATACTGATAATAACAATAACAACAACAATAATAATAATAATAATAATGATGATAGTAATAATAAAATAATAATAATGATAATAGTATTAATGATTATAATAATAATACTGATAATAATAATAATAATAATAATAATAATAATACAATAATGATAATGGTATCACTAAAATAATATTGATAAAAGTGCAAAAAAAAAAACATATGTTACGTTTTGTAAATGTAATTTCTATATTTCTGCTTGGTAAAAGATATGTATGTTTTCGTTTGTTTGTATTCGCTGATTTGTTCTGTTTATTTCAGTTGTAATTTATGTACTTTTAATTCTTTGTATTGATGTATAATAAATAAACCTTATGAACCTTATGATATTACGAAAGAGCGCAGCAAGGGAGCGAGAAAAATGCAAATTTGCATAATACTGAGAAAAGATTCTAGTGCAAAGTTATCTCAGTCTATTAACATACATTTGAAGAGCTTGATTCCCAAAGGAGCTAAATCCATCTTTGACCAAAATTGATTTTTTTTTTAAAGTTTAATATGTGCATCTCAGACAGCGGAATCAAATGCATTATATCGTATCAAATAATTTATTTTGAAAGTTATTTTTTTTCAAATTTAGGTTTCATTCCAAAAGGAGCTAAATCCATTTTGGTCATTTAGGAATTGTTCATATAACCACAATACCTAAAGCTTTGCATTCAGATTTTGAAGCACATATTTCGGCTACCAGTCTGCAAAATTTTGGCATGAGTAAGCGAGTTTAACTATTTTTATGAATAATTTTGGATTTAGCTCCTTTTGGAATAAAAAACATCGAAAACATTGCTGTATTTAGGAAAGATGGAAATTCAATAAAAGATAAAAAATTGAATTCTCAACAAAATAACATCAGAAAATATGTAAAATGTTCTCTGCTAGCAATATCAATGTGTTTCATGTTGAATTTCCATTGTTAAATGTGTTTAAATGTGCAGAACTTGACATTCGACTAAGGTTTCATTCCAAAAAGAACTAAATCCATGAAAGTCATAATTGAAAAAATTCATTAAAATTCAAAAGACCAGTTAGATTTGTTTTCTAATCTTATATTACTGGTCCAGTCTGACCACTCTAAAACCTCTAGCAATATAAAGATATATGCAAAGGGAAAATGGAGAAATAGAAAAACGTGATTTACTCAGAAGTAGCTAGAGTGGATTCAGCTCCTTTTGGAATGGAAGTCTTCATTTTTTAATCAGCAACTTCTGTTTATCATAGTAGGTATGATTTGAAAATATAATAGCAATAGGGATATTGGGCTCGGGCCGTTATTTTCTAGAAATTCTTCTATTTTTAGTAAGCCAGCTTGCCGCTCGCTCCACTGCAGTCAAGTTAACTTACTTTTCTGTGAGTAGAATGATAATATAAATTAGATAGAGACTCGAGCGAGAGGCAAAGAAATTTCCTTTCAAACAAATAATGATTTTGATATAACCGGCATAAGGTAAAGGTTAAGGTAATTAAAATGCGAGCCAGCGCTTCCAGTAGTTTTCTGTGTGTTTTGTTTTGTTTTGTTTCTTGCTTCTTTATTTCATTTTATTTTCCTCTCTCCCCTATTTCCTTTCTCTTACCTTTTTTTCTTTCCTCTCCTTTCACTTCTTTCTCTATTTTCCCTTCTCTCCCCTCTTTCCTATTTTTTCCTTTCCTTCCTTTATTTGCCAGCAAAGGTGGCGCATTTACCGACAGAAATGTTACAGAAATTTCAAATGGGAGGGGGTCCACTTATATGCGTCCACTTATGTAAGAAGGACCTTAACGAACGATTGGGGATTTTTTTATATTTTATTGCTTACAGTTTGCAACCGAGAGCCCCGATATGATTACTTTATATGGTCAAGATGGTTGTAAAGCAAAGCTATTGCAGATAATCTTATCTTTTTTTTTTCCTCACCAGAGGTTCCTTGGGAGGAGACAAAAATCGATCCCCCCCGAAAGTGTGAGGGCCAACTACCCCTCTGCCCCCATCCGATTCTGAGCCTATGGGTGCGAGTAACTCTCGTTCCTCTCTCATTGTTTATGAAAATTGCAAAACATCAGAAATTTTCAAAGGGGTATGAATATTTCTGAGGACAACTGAATAAAATGTAAAACGATTTTCAGCGCCTTGTATTCGGCTGAGTTTCTGGAGGTTTTCGAGTGCTGGTAAGTTCTGTCCCAGGCCTTTCCTTGGATTTTGTTTCCAGTTCCTTAAGCTTGACTTCTTGGGTTCCATCGTAATCTTCAGATGTGGAATTCTGTTTAATTTTGTCATCGCTGTAGTTGACACGGTCTGGTACTTTTGTCGCATTTGGTATCGTCTGCGACAAATTTTGACACACCTCGGAATAATCACCTTCTTGGTTTGCTCGACCCTTAAGCCTACATGAAATGCACAGAATCGCAATGATGACACCCACAGCAATCACACTTACGATAGGGATGACAATGGCAACTATGGTTTTTCCTTTTGGTGTGTGTATTAAGATCTGAGTATAACTTTTTGTAGTACTAGCGGAATCCGTATTCTCAATAATATTTGAATATGTTGCCTTCTTATGGAATGGCACTGTGGTAGATTTGTCAACGTGTAACGGTCCATCCCGTTTTAAAACAAAGTCTGTGCAAGTTGGATCTTTTAAATTAACATCGTTTTTTGCGCAACAATTCACAGACGTTTTATGATTTATTAAGAACCTGTTTAAAATATGCGTGGCATTTTGGTGAAAGGTTTGTCTTACTGGTACCTCATCACTGTTAAAGGCTTGGCACACTATTGTACCCGGTGGACTGCCACCTTTGGCGGCACATTGTATTTCATCCCAGCCTTCCGTTTCTGTTGGCATGGACTCACAGTACGCTATTCCAGGTGGAAAATTGACAGTCAGGGCCATTTCCTTTGATATCGGAGGAGTAGTTTCATCCTCATAAAAACTACAAGTATAAGAACCACCATCAGTTCTTTGAACTTTTTCAATTACAATCTGTACTAAGGTGTACTGGTGAACTCGGGAATGTAACGCTTGTACTCTGAAACGTTTTTGTTGAATAGGCGTCAAATTATCCAAGATTAATTGTCCTTCCATATAGAATGGCTCTCTCTGACCGATATATAATTTGTAGGGAACGGGGGATTCTGATGTATATCGAAACGTTAACAACGCCTCTGCTCCCTCGGTCACTATGGTTTCTGATAATTCATCAACCGCACGAACAGATACGATAACGTACAACGTTATACAAAGCAAACTTGTTTTTATGGATAACATTTTTAACTTTACGGAAGTTGGAATAGTTTAGTTTTCGACGTTTTGTAAATGTAGAAGGCAAGTGAGCCCAAAATACTTCCGAATTATGCACTGAACAGAAATTATGGAAAACACAATGTACTTTACCCTGGCGCTGGTGGTAAATACCTATGCTGAATGTATATTTTTCTCAAGAGAGAATTAAGCTAGGTTCAACACGCTATCAGACGGCCGATATGTTTAGGATTTCGAAAATTCTACGAGATATGGAAAATTCCACACCTGCTTTAACAAAAAATTCCTTTCGAAACAGTTCGGTTTAAAACATGAATTATTCAACATTACTCGTTTCAAACGAACAACACTTCTAAATGTGATCTAAAAATTATCTACACTTGGCAACCCAGTAGCCAGTTAGTAGTATAAAAGACAGTAAAATAAGAATTTGATATATACACCACTAGTCTGCCAAACGTAAGGAAGACAATAACTGCGATGTGTCCATATTGAAACAGGTATCCAGCGATGTACACATTTGTTCTGGTGGAATAGTATCTGAAATTTAAGCCATAATAATGAGATGATAATTTGGTAAATGAAGACCACTATATTCAGCACCGCCCACAAAAGAAAACTGGAGTTAAATTTTTACAGCAAATTGAGTTTTGATTTCATTAACAAAACAGTGATCATGGTGATCCACCCATTTCAACAGATTCATCAACCTATTCATATTAAAATCTTTTTAAAATCTGTGAATTAAAGACAATGCATTTTATGATTTTCTTCACATTATGATATGACCATAGGCAGCAATAAAATGATTTTAATGCATATAATAGCCTCAGCGAAATAGTTGCCAGAAATACAAAGGAGTTGTAGGCAATTTTGGCAGAAGAAAAGGATTTCATTAGCAACAAATGATTCCATTTCAAACATAGGTATTGTAACAAAAATTTCTGCATATTCTACATACTTACTACAAATATCTGGAGCGATCGCTATAGCGGAAGTGCAACACCCTATGACATCGAATGCATTTATCGTGAAGAACATCAGGCATGCATGTTCCTGTCGTAAAGTATATAAGAGAATCGATTTGAAACAATACAAAAACAATATATGAAGACTATTCGACTGCCAGAAATTTACGAAGGATTTTTTTTAAAGCAGAGAAAATTTAAGGAAAGTTTTTAACGCAATTATTCACTCTTGATTTAATCAACAAAATAATGTTTGGTTATTCAACCGATCTGAACAATAACAACAAATTAATCCAGTGTATCTATAAAATACAAAGGTTCCAGGAACCGCTTGCATGAGAACAAAAGCTTTATTCATCATGTGCAACGAGGCGGTGCTATGTGGGAACTTGAACAGTTATTCGTCTTACTAGACGCCACGAGTCAATAAGGTTCATCTTCAACGCGCACTCTCTAAAGCGCTTTATCTTTATGTCGTTGTGCGGAAGAACGTTTCCGGAAAGCAGAATGCATAAATGAAAATATTGAAATATCTGTTCTGATATAATGGATTAGAATTTTAGCGGAGGTCGTACCACAAGAAGATGGTATATCAAATTACAAGGTCTACATGCTACCTGTGACATTATCAATCATTATTACAATTTTCAATAATTTTCCATTTTGCGTTCCGGACGCGTTCCTTCGCACAACCACATAAAGATAGAACTGCGTTATCTGATATGTATTACTTCTTATAGTTATTACCTTTTAAAATATCACAAAATAGTTTCTGACTGAATAACTTATCCCCCCCCCCCCCGTAAATGCATGAAAATATTCAATATCGAATATACCCTAAGGGACCGTAGATGTTTCAAATTTCAAAAACATAACGGCTAATCTTCACTGATAGAGGCAAAATTAAAAGCCAATGTACCTTTAGAGGAGCTTGAAAAAGGGTAAAGCAATTCAGACAAAGAATGAAGATTGTAGCAAATTCTTCCTGCTCAAGAAGTGACTGCTAGCCAGGGGGAAGCATGTGCTTGCAAGAGTATCGTCGTTCCCGTTGTCTGCTAGCTTTTGCTTATTTCTAGTTTTACAGATACGGCTGTACTAATTCAACCAGGCCTCATATAAATACAATTTCATTGCTCCTATGTTAGAACTTTCATGCACCATTTTGAAGTGAAAGCATGTAGTCGGGGGTCAGTTTAGAATTATTTTTATTTAAAAGTTTTATTTAGCCAGGTAAGTATTTGGGCAAAAATGGAGGACTTTCAAAATAACAATTTATTCCCTTTAAATAGAAAAAAAACAAATATTGCTAAAAAGAGAAAGTTTTGCACATCATATACTTACTTAAAATATCTGGAACGATCTAACATGTTGATCGAATTTTTAACACCGGATGAAATAGAATCGATTTATCGTGGAGAGCAAAATGCATACAGGTTCCTCTTGTAGAACGTAAGGGCCGGTATTTCAAAATGCAGAAGTCACGCTCCCGCGCTTTTCTGACGGGACTTGAAGCAAATTTATATCGTTACTCCAAAAGCACATCGCTAGCAAATTCTCAAGAAAACAGAGATGTTGACACAAAGTCACTTCTGTATTACGAGTGTTCTGTATTGATCATGTGATTATCTAACTACTAATGAAATACGGTTACAACATCATGCCTCTCAAAGTTCATGTTTATTTAATGGTTAGGCCCCTGGAGTGATATTTCAAAAGCCATCTTTTAAGTTTATAAAATAATATTCGGAAAATAGCACTGCACACACACATATGTAAGCTCTTCATATGACATATCCACATCACAGGGCATTAATGCTCCATATTTTTTTAATGAAAACATAAGAAGCTAATGTCGACTTCTTAGTTACATTCATAGTGATTACAATAGGCCTACAAGCATCTTAAATGTTAACATGCATGGTTAATAATTCCTTACACAGTGGAAATATACGAAATACAGGAATATGTCTAGAAAATCACTTTTGATCAGATTATTTTCATCCCTTGAGTTTTATTTTTCCTTAGTCGAATTGTACTAAAAAAGTCATGCTTGAGCTCTGGTATTCTGCGATCAATATTAAAGGTGGATCCAGGTAGGGAAGAATGCTCCTCAGCCCCCCCCCCCCCCCCCCCACCACCACCCGAATAAAGGGATACACTGGTATAGGGTAATGTATGGGTTTTTCTAAATAAACGTTTCGAATAGCCCGCTTTTGTTCCTGTTCGTTTACATTTATGTTTTTACTTTGCTTTTGTGTTGCTTTGCTTCTATTTTTTGTGTGTGTTTGGGGGGATTTTTACTATCCTACATCTGACAATCATACTCGACTGAGATTTTTATCATATCCCCTGCAGCAGTATCATTGTAACATTATAAGGCCTCCATGATAATTCCTTTATCTTGGGATGATTTTACATTCCACTCAGCGATACACACCATAATGGTGAAACTCGTTTTCGTTATCGTAATTATTTAGGGTGGACTGACATTTTTCACAGCTTACGTCGGAATGACGCTTTTTGCACACTTCTATGCTGTGCGGAGACGTACCATCTTTCGGTGTAGCGAATCACACATCGGGTTCCCCTCGAGAGTATCGATTACTTTTTTCACATGATTAAGCGTTCTCTGCTATTATTTGCACACCGATTCTAACAGGGAAAGGTAATGAACTTATGGCTGGTTTCTTTACTGATTCTTATCTACTCTCCAGAATAAGTGCTGCAAGAATCCGAAGGACTGGCACTAATTTCTCGGGCAGAATATAATTCAGAGCTTGAGTCAGACTGGGTGTCACCTTTGTACATATCGTATATCCTGTGAGGCGACGGCTCATTTTCAAACCCATCGGGGGTCTCGTAGAGTGTATCAATGAAATAACATCCATCATTTCCTTGAGTAGTGTGTACAACAGAATTGTCGTTTCCTTTCTGGTTCTTTTCCGTCGTTTGTCGAGTGAGGTTTTTCTGCAGGATAAGGGATGATATTGACAGTGCTCCCCAAATTATCAAAATTGTAGTCAAAACAAAGAATACAGTGCTACCCGTCACAATTAAAATGACGAGCCAAACAGAGATTACCGGTTGCCCTTTCTTCATTCTATAATGTGTAATTGTGAGCAGATCTTCACCTGTCCTCTGTGTTAAGACTTTCTTCGGAAACATTGAATTTGTAGTAGCTGAAATACTTGACGTAAAATTTACATACTGGTCTTGGTCCAAAACAGTTGATTCGTAGTTAAATTCATTTGAAAAATAAGTTAGTTTTGGTTTTCCCTCTGAATCGATATGATGATCTGGAAAATTTTCACTTTGACTACCCGCAAGTGACAGCGCTCTTTTTTGTTCTGTTGTGGTTGGCGTGTAATTTGAACGCACACTGATGCAAACATCAAGTGCCACATAGTAGATTCCCGCTAATCCCCGGACATTACAGACAATCACATTTACAGGGGCACCATTGGGTATTTTCAACGTCATATTAGAAAAGTGCGATTGAGATAGATTCATATCTCCACTTTGAATAAGAATTCCATTCAGGTACCATTTAAATTTCAATTGCATGTTTAGGTGATCTCCCGGAACAGTTAGAAAACACACAAATTCGATTGAATTATCATTTTTCCTTGCAGATATCAAACGCAGTTGTACATTTTCCATGGTGCGTATTGGAGATTCCGCACACTTGCTACCGTTATACCAAGAATAATTATTGTAAATTATCACAGAAGATTTTTGTGAAAAACCTATATCATTCGATGCATTGCATGTAACAAGCAATTCCTGTTTGACTTCTGAATGATTGTATATCATGGTATCAACGTCAGTAGTATTTGCATTACATCCATCAATAAAACCTGATGGGTAACACGACCAAGAATAAGTTATATTCGATGGGAATCCAGTGGCAACACAACTGAAACGAACAAGTCCAGGGTTGGTCATTGCAATAGCTGCCCTTTCAGGAAACATAGTGACCTGCGGCTTATGATATACCAAAATAGGTCCAACCTTACACCTTATTTTCTCATTTGGAAACGCAACCGTGCTCGTTACTTGGCAGATCATGTTTCTACCATGGAGGTTTTGAGTGGCCTCTAAATCCAATGTGATTACTCGCTGGAGTCCATTGTCAGTCATATATGGTAAGGACAAGAATATGTTAGGATCGCCTTCGACTGTCCAGCGTAGGTCCACAGGAGGCTTGCTCCGAGGTGCTGCACATTGCAGAGAAATTGTGTTCCCTTCAAAAAAGGGATGCATTAAGGAAGGGCCACACAAAACTTGGTCTTGTTTCGGAAAATATTGAACATTTGTCTTTGCATTTTGTGAATAAAAACAAAAATTGTCTTTTCCATCGTTATATTCTAAAACGCAAGTGAATCTTTGTCCAATCCGGCCTATAGCACACACCGTTAGTCTCGATGAAATTTCTCGCGGTCCAGTCCTCACTTCAGTGACTATTTCGTAGATGTCAGGTTCTATATCCCATCTTAATGCAACATTCTTTTGATTCAGCACGCGTACTTTGCAAGTAAATGTAACATTTTGAGATTCTTTTACAGTTTGGTTTACTGGATGAGTGACAAAGTATTCAAATCCTGTCGTACATCTCACTGAAGTCGACTGGGGAAGGTTACAGGAGATGATCAAGACTCGTATTATCCAAACATGTAGTAATACATATATAATCCCCATGATGATAATTCAGAAAGATGAAGACAACGAAAAAGTACAGAAAAAAGTGTTTTCGGCCTTTTTAGATATTCCGTGAAAATGGAGAGGGTTTGAAAGTAACTGAAAAATCGATTGAAGAGGAGGTGAATTTTATGTGCATAATTTTCTTTATTTTTTCTTGCAATATCCAAAGAGTATGCGTGTCAGTACTTCCACTTTTCATGACTATAGACATGATGACGGAATGTCGTTTTCGAAAGCGTCCAGAGTGGATTTTACGTGTTTCCATTTGTCTGCAGCCTCTTTTCTTTTGATTAATGATTAAATTGGGTAGGTACTTGTACAACTTGACTAATTGTTTCAGGAAAGAGATAATCATTAGATTTAACTCCTAAATAAATCATATTTTTAAAAAAAATCAGTCATTCCGATGGATATGTCGAAATTTTTGGCACTCATTTTAACACATAACATAATCTCTACACAGCCTTGCTTTCTGCAGTGGTGACAAGAAATAGTTGGGTGCATATTTTATCAAAGGCAACAAATAGGCCTTTGTCCATGCTGTCATGATTGTTTAAACTTTCATTTAAACATATCAAATATGTTTAAATGTACTATTACGGCGACCCCAACACAAGACACATGCTTAAAGGGATCGTTGCCTCCTTCCAACTTGTTTGTTTGTTTGTTTGTTGGGATTTTTTTATAAATAAACTTATTCGCGAACGCTCGTGGTAAATATTGGCGAATGGTGGAAACATCCATTTAACATGTTTAAGGAAGGGTGACGCTACATTTGTTCTTTCGAAGATTGCTCCTGTCGTAATTTCTTCGAAGACATAGGGTCAGGGTTTGGGTTGTGATAGGGGTTTTGGTTCCGAATAATGTGGCTATAAGGATTAAGGTAAGTGTTTGGTTAGGGGTGAGGTTTTGTGTTTGGTTTTAAGTGCAGATTTTCCAAGAGAGAAATTCTGGTCGGAGAATTTGTCTTGGAAGGAAGACACCTTTCTTACAAATTGTAAGTTAAAGAACTTGTTCATATGATATGTACAGAATGTAAGGGATGATGTTTCATTCCCGTAACTATGTCGTTACACAGGGGCCGACTATTATGTTTTGATAAGGGAAATGAAAAAGACAGGGCGGATGGATATTTTTTTCAGAGGAAGCTAGAATGATGACGGTTGAACTGCGTGCAATGAGCAGAGACTTGATAGTAGGTAAATGAATTTAGAAAGAGAGGAGGAAATTAGAGAGTAGAGGGGAGGGATGAGATATCGTTTTCATTGCACAAATGAAATCAAATGTCAACATAGTCCTCACATCGAGTTGCTGTATATTCATCACGTGAGTTCCTTGAGCACTGCTGAAAGAACAAAGAGTTATTTGTGACTTCACTGCATCCGGCGTATCTACAATTATGTATACAAAGAACTTATTGGTCAAGCCCATAGTTAATTATTGTAGAACTATTACTACTCGAATGTACTGTTCTAAAGATACTCTTCTTCTACAAACCCCTACAACATTGAATGGTTAGGAGACCAAGCATTTGCCTGCGCAGCCCTCCAAATGTGCAGCAACTTACAGCTAGAAATTAGAAAGTCTCCAAAGTGTAGAATTATTCAAACTAAGACCACATCTCTTCATGTAACTGTTCACTAGTCAAGCATATCTTGCAGCGCAGAAGAATATAATATGTACAATATCATTATTATCATTATCAATGTCATTATCATTATTATTTTTGTATTGTTATAATCATTATCATTAGTAGTAGTAGTAGTAGTAGTAGTAGTAGTAGTAGTAATAGTAGTAGTAGTAGTAGTAGTAGTAGTAGAAGAAGTAGTATCATAATTAGAACTCATTAATGCCTACATGATAATGATGTTGACGACGATTCACGATATCATAATGTTTTATGCTATAAACACATTTTACTTACAAATCTGTAAGACTGAAAGTAATGAGGGGAAATGCATTAGTCCATTTCTCCAGACCGCTGTAGGAGCAAATCAGTTTATGCCATAAAACATAGAGTTAATAACATGTTTAAGAGATTCAATGGTAGCAAATGATAGTTTCCTACTATTTTTACTTTTTATTTTCATTGGAAAACATAATGCAAACTGAACAGAAGGACCAATAAAATCTTGAAAAGATATCCAAGTCAATTTCGCTGGTGTTTGTTTGCATTGGTAGAACATACAGAGATCAATTATGATAGGCAACTAATCTTTCTGCAAACCTTTCTAAACGGAAATCTCCGGCAATATTAGACAAGCACTGGACATTAAACAATATAAATTGATTGACTTGCCTGTTAAACCATCAATATATTTCAAGAATTGTTTACATTTCACCACAAGTGGCTAATCAGTAACAGCGAGGAGGGTTTAATGATGATGTTACACATCTTAATGTGTATTTTTAGAAAAAAATAATGTACTCTTTATGGTAAATTCCCATTTCATGCTTTATATGAAAGCAAACTTTATCATTATGTGAATTTTGAGGAGTCAAGACCTGCCATGACAGTAAAAAAACGATACCTGATACCTGATACTTGATACTTGATACTTGATCTAAGATTTTGTGGCTGGATTGAAATTTCCAGTACAACGGCGATAACCAGGATACTTTACAAAGTTTTAGAATGATATTTCGTATTCACATAAAGTTTTATTAATCCATTCAAATTAATGGTGATAACTAATAGTGATAAGAACACTAACAACAAAATGAAAGAAATAGGATCAACTATAACACCGCAATTACAATATTGAACAACAAACTATTTGCAAAAAAACCCCACACAAGTTGATATGATTCAAGCACATTGTGTAAATATTGCTCCTTAGTACACTGCGTAATGAAATACCAGATAATGTCTGTGATACGCCCCTTTTCAGAGTCAAAGGTCAGCTTATGACGGTGTAAAATTGTCTTTTGGTATCTTGTTCATCACAGGCAGGCAGGATGGGAGAAATAACTAAAATCATGAAATCTTTTTGATTCACTTCTGATTCTCGGCATTCTACTAAAATCTGCAACTGAAAGGTACGAAACTGTGCACAATTTTACGCTATCATAATTATGTTCATTGATTAGTTTGATATTTTGTGGTTTTAGCAGTACAGCCATGACTTGTAAAATCAAAGAAAGCGATGACTGCTCGAACACAACGCAAAAAGCATGATCTCTAGAGCGTTGAATATGCCAAATATCATGACGATACTTGGCAACATTATGAAAAACATTTCCAAATTTCAGCTGTACTTAAGTGTTTGTAATAGCATGAGGTATTCCTAAGACAATTTCTTTACATAATATCTCCCTACATAATGTATTGCAATAACACCCACTGAAATCATGCAGAACCAGAATATTTGGAGGGTGAAGAGAAGAATGTGGTGACCATATGTAATAATTATTCTTTTGTCTCGTCTTGGTCTCTTATCGATTTTCCAGACACTAGAATGCATATCAAACCTGGATAAGTGGCATAAGTAACACATTAGCGAGGCATACCTCTCCGGCAAAAGTACTGCCTTCTCTTACTAAGGTGAATTCTGGTCTACTTCCAAGATGCACAGAAGACATGATCTAAAGTGGCACGTCGACATGTGAACATCATGTCGTGTGAACTGTCAATTTGGTTCTCGGGTTCAACAACAGGACAGGAAAATAACTATTTCATTGAATTTATCATACGCCAAATGCCTGGACTGCTATACCTTCTGATATACCAAGAGAAGGAACTTTCAATTCCGCATCATATCCTGCCGCTAATTCACTATGTCTTACACCCTTGACGCTGAAGTTTCCAAGCGACTTTTTAATCTGCTTATTGTTACATACTTGTACCTTACAATCTCACCTTCTGATAAATGTATTCAAAGTGTATTTAATAAATAATTCTGCTCCTGATATTAGAGGGAGGGGAACGGACATATTTCATGAAGAGTTTATCGACACAGGTTTTTTACATATCTTCCTCCCAGTCTTGAATTTGATGTTTTCCGACACATTTCTGAAACAAAAATGTTCCGACGCCTGAAGACAGTCAACCAGTCGTATTTCATTGCTTTCTATAAATTCCTTATTTTCATGACTTTAGTAACAATATCTAGTAATTCTCAAATTGTACACGTCATGGAGGAGGAGCAAGCTTACCTAAATTTCACGTATTCCTGTGATATTTACGAAGTTGTCTTACAGGCTGGATATATGGCACCCTTTTATCATTCAAGAAATGGAGGAACCCTATCTTTACCACCGGATCAGGAGCACCGATTCACGGTTCATAATGCTAATTGTAGTTACGGATGTTCATTGAACTTAACTATTACAAATGTAAAGAAAGATGATGCAGCTACGTACACGTGTTTAGTATACAAAGATACCGAAAGACTCCAAGAGCAAATACAAATCGGGATGCATGTTGATTATCCTCCTGGAAAGGCATCATGTGAATTTATTAGACAACATCAAGAAGGAAACTTTGGTTCAATGCAATGCACAGCATCCGTTGGAAGTCTGTCTGGACAAATTGAGTGCTATCAAAATAATGAAAAGATGCCTGCAGTGACTAAACCCATTGAAACTAACACGTCTCTAAAGCAGACAATATTAATCAAGTATTCGAATATTATATTGTGCTGCAGTACTACATTCGGACAACCAAAAGATATATGTGAATGTAGCGATACAATATTTGACCCAGTTTACAACATATATCTCAAAGGTTTAGATGTCTGTCCGGCTACTACATCTACTTATATGACTAAAGTACTAAATCCGACTTCATCAATCGAACCGATAGCTAGCAGGGCAATAACATCAACTGTTTCTGACATTTCATCAACGCCAGAAAATACACAGCAAAACGACCTGACTATATATGCGTTATTTGGTTGTGTGGCACTACTTATTTTCATCATAATTTTAATTTTGGTATACATTTGGTATAGCAAAACACATCAAAACAGAAGTGAAAATAGTGTAAGGTGCTGCCATTTCTACTCAGAGGTGCAAACCGCAGAACCTGAAGGCGCAATAGAAGCAAACCAATCTGAAATACAACCTGAAGAAAGTACGGTGTAAAGATGACATAATTAACCATCGTTAGAACTTGGTTTGTAATGTATTTGTGCAAGGTTATAACAAGGATAGAACCAAACCTCGACTTCTTTTAGATGCCATCCTTAGCCATGTTAACGTTGCAATGTATTGATTGAAACTAAACACAAATTGTGAATAATTAAACATGATTTCAACTTTTGAATGTATTTGTTGGAAAGGGTAAAGTGCCACCCATATGAAAATAATTTAGTGTCTTCATTAAAAAAAAAAAATATGAAAGTTTGCACACTGTGCAGATGTTGTGAATTAAGTGTTCATAAATGCTCAACACTGTGGAACTGTTCCTTATCCTTATATACTGCAGTCTATAAGGGTGTTCCTACCCCCACCCCTTTCGTTAGGTTTACCTATGAACGTAGCAGATCGAGGCCTACTTTAACATAATATAACCAGTGTGTCCCAGAAAAAAACGAAACCGAGGTGTATCGATGTTTAATCATATCCTAATCACAGTTATCACTAATAACTAATAGATATTTGCAAAGCTTAGAGTCTCGTCTTTCATTAAATATGAAACAGGGCTACCAAAAGGTCCTTTGCACAACGATACCTGAAATTCAAAGAGACTGATTTTAAAGTATTTTTCTTATTGTGATATGAAAATAATACGTTTCAACAGTTCTTTTTCTGCTCTTTAGTATGACTCCTAAATGAACAAAAATGAGCCTGGGATAACTAAATTCTGTTCGTCTAAAGTGATGCTTACATTTCCATGATTTATTAAATGAATCCGTTTGCACTCGCTGTATGTCCTAGGAGTGAACAACGAAGACAAAAGACTTCATGCATGGTTGATCGTCATCAAAATGGAGTGGTGAGTAAAAAAAACCTCACCAAAATTATAAAGGCTTCTTAATAATGAAGAAGGTTTTCATTAACTTACTTGACCATGCAGTTAACAACAGATGAATGAGTGTTTCTAGTAACAGAAATGGAGCCTTCAGCAAGTGGGAGCCTTCAGCAAGTTGCTAACGCTTTCCAGCTTTGCTTCCCTCATCACAAGGTTCCAGCCAAATCGTGCAAGTCAAGTGGCGGAATATTAGAAAGTATCAACAAGATCGAGGTACCAGCCCTTTTTGCTCCATCTTTCATTTCGTCATTTAATTTTACTCCAATCATAATTGCGTAGAAAAAAAGGAACGAATAGAACCAAAAGAGACGAAGGAAAGGGATACTTTCACAAGTAGACAGGTGCATCTATTTAGACACCAAAGGGGGCGCTTACGTCAGGTGAAGAGGGCATTACTAAATGGGTATTGTGGTATTAGATACCAAACGGTCACTTAAGAGAGGCTCTTATAATTATTCAATAGGAAACTTCTCAGAATGGAGCGAGCACCATTTCAAAGTAAATGGAGCACACTAATAAGTTGTAAACGGCGGTATTAACCAAGAGTGACTGACAAACACTAAAAAGGAAAGGAACACTTGCCCGACTTTAAAAGGGGCACTAACCCGAAGTGCGGGGCATTGTCGCATGAGATAGGAAAAAGGGTCTTTAAAATGGGGCTTTTGCCATATTAAAATAGGGACTAACGTAATTATCAGGAGTTCAAGAGCTGCACTTATCAGAAATGGGAAAAACCTTATTAGAAAAGGTAAAGGGATACTTATTTGGGGGAAAGGGCACTTATCAGAAGGAGAATTATACCCTCGATACCAAAGGGATAGTCGTCGTATTTAAAATGAGAAAATCACATCAGGATTGAAAGGGGCACTTATCACGAACGAAAGGAGACTTATTGGAAAATGAAGGCGTCTCTCGTCTGGCATAACTTATCATATCTTCTTAACAAGGCAGCACATATGAAGCGAAAGGGGGCACTTATTACAAATGAACAGTTTGGGGTCGCTGTGTAAAAATGCATTTTTATAGGTAAACAGTGACGCCTATGGGGTCATTTATAAGGTCAGGGGCGTCTACCCGTGTCGATCTCAAACAATGTGGGCAGATGTGATTTTATGGAAAATCTCGGTCTCAAGTAGTTTTGTCTTCACTCTTCTTATCTGTACCATCTGAAGGTGATCCTATTCTCAAAAAAGTGTGGTTTTATTTGACCACTCCCCCCCCCCCCCCCGAAAATGCTCCTCTGCCCTTGGTAATAATGACCACAGCGATATACAAAAGAAACTGGACAAGAACTTTATACTTCTCATCATTGTTTATTGATTAGCTCGTACATGGGGCATGTTATGGGACTGTATATGACTAATGGCAGTGTATCTCTTTCTAGAGTTACAGGAAGTAATCAATCTTACTGGACTGGGTACCTAAAATCGTGTCAGATGCAGAAGATTCTTTAGCTGAAGCAGTAGTTGACCATTTGTAAGCTTTATGTGCAGTTCATAATGGACTCTTGTTCACTTTAATGTAGATTTCAACTACCATTCCAAAAATGGCCTTTTATAGATAATTCCGCTTTGTTTCAGCATTTTCATTGCAGTCGCTGATAATATTCTCCAGAACGATAATAGCCTTTCGACTATGTCAACGGGCCTCTGAAAAATTTATCACTGAACCAGCGGATATCACGACATACCAAGGCAACTCGGTTAATTTATTTGTTCTACGCGTGATTTGGACGGGATTCCCGAATGGCGTATCGATCCCGAGAATGAACAAGCACAGGATCACCTCTTTCGTGATGAAAATGGAATTCCTACAGCAATACTTACCATAGAGGCAACAGGGAGGACAGATTATATTATAACATGCAATTTTAATCGTGTTAATTTTGATAGTAATCAAGGGAACGAGATGTGCTTTGCAACAAGAAGGGCTACTCTAACAATTCACTATTTTCCTAAAAGAAGCGACTTACAATGCAGTCCAACTAAATCCACTGAACTTAAAATTGGAGACCTTCTCAGTTTAGAATGCAGTGTCACAAGGTCTAAACCGGCTGTAGATCTACGCTGGGACATTGGTAATCTACTGCTCCTTTTGCTTAAGGATTATGGGCGTACCAGATACCTATCTTCGAAATTAATAATCAAGAAAGAAATACATCTTAAAACCATTACTTGTGTTGTTACGAGTAAAATAGTTTTCCCCGGACGGTCCCTTAATTGCTCAATTGGGCCTTTGGAAGTACTTCAGCCCCCGCGCGTCACTCTTTATGGTATGAATCAAAGTCTCACGCGAGATCATTCTGTAGATGTATTTTGTGAGGCTATTGGCTTTCCCAGTGCATATGGATTCTCCTGGACATGCTAACCCGATCGTTTAATCAACGGTTGTGATGCAGTGTCTCATAGTGCAAGATTGTCTTTGGCATGTCAAAATCCAGGACCAGAAGATCCATGTGCGGACATAACATACGCCACTGTCTCATGTACTGCGTCTAACGCAGCGGGCAATGGAACAGGAAGTATTAACATAACGATAGAAGGGGGCCCCCGAAATTTCCAGTGTGGTATACAATACTGATCCTCATACAGAATGTGAAAATGAAGAATTATTAAACATTACTGCACATGTGCACAGAAAGAACCAGAATTCTCCATTTGAAGTAACTGTATTCTGCATGATAGCACATGCAAACATTAATACACAGATCAGGTGGTTCTTTGAAGGAACATCAGTACACTCGGGGAACGATAGGTTCATGCTGAAGAAATTATGGAAATCATAATATTCCTTGCAGATTATCAGCCCTTCTCACGAAGACAATGGAAAGGAAGTTTCCTGTAAAGTAACAATTTGTAATAGCACCAATACAGCTTCACTAATTCTTTCTTTTGATATGAATCAGAATCTTGGTATCCAGTCATCGGACTACCCACTTTCTAGAGCACCTCAGTCAAACCCACTGTCTTTGTGGCAAATGGTGACGATAGCCGGTGCGGGAGTTGTACTCATGATCATTCTAACTGCATTTATGGTAACAATGATTTTCATGTGTCTGTATCATAGGGGTGGAATAGTCAATAAGCATCGGAAAGGAGATAATAATGACCATGATCGACAAGGTGAACATGATTCCAGTCTGAGCAGTAATGCATATTCATTTAACGTTTCTACATACGAAATACCAGATGTGGCAACTGCAACAAATACCAACACACTTACTGACAGCCATAATTTCGGTACCATACCACACTATCATGACTGCGGCTTCGAACACACATACGCACCTGGAGAGGCACGTGGATCAGGTCTTAGTTCCTCCTCTCAAATTTCTTGGACTAGCTGCAGCGACACTTGTTATATCGAGTCAGGATATGAGATGTCCTGTGACAGATTCCAACAAAACATCCCATCAAAGGTCCAATATAAAGCTACATATACATGAATTCCACCTTATATCAGTGATCGATTACCTACTCACCAAAAAGGGTATCGACAAGGCATTCCAGAAAATTGCTCTAAGCCAGTATTATATTAAAGTTTTGTTAACACTGGAAATCTACTTGAAAACAAAGGCACAGACCTATCTATTCATTCATTCATTCAATCATTCGTTTATTTATTCATCCATTCATTCATTTATCTATTTAAGGATAAATTTATTTTCTCGCGTCTTAAACATTCTAAATGAATTTACCTATATATTATTTTGTTATCTATCTATTTATTCTTTCATTCATCTATTCATTTATATATTTAATCATCCATTTATGTATATAATATGTACAGGTCTATATGCAAACATAATCATTCTACCTATTCGAATTTCAGCAGTGGTTCACTAGACCTAGCGACTGCCTACGAGAACGACAGCACAGAAGACTGACATTTCCTCTCTACCATTATGTATCTCTTCGTCTGTCAATCTTATGGGCTTGCAGGTTTTCAATTCCTGGGCCTTCCGTCTCGTGAAGTTTTTTTTTTCTTTTCAAAATCCTCTTCGCTCCTTGTAATCCAATACATATTAGACGTCTGACCAAGTCAGATATTTTAAAACTGCTGAATGGATAGAGGTATGATTTGTGTGTCACGTACCCAATTACGAGTTGAAAAAGAGAACTGACTTCTAAAGCCATCCAATATCCGACGTGTACATATGAGCAACATACAACACTATTTCTAATTGACACTCAGTTCACGAAGTTTTCAATTTCCTGTCCATCCTAAGATATTCTGTTGAAGATATGTTTTACAATTAGAAGAGATACCCAGAGATTTCCATCTCAGATATATATTTTTTTTTTAGAAGACCGCTGTCATAGAAGATTTGTTCATGGCAGGCGATTGGATCCTTTGGAACCAATCGCCTGAATGTTCACCGGCCGATTTGATCCGCCTCGGTCCATGTCGATGCGATAGTCATAGTCATTTCAATTACTCAAAGTCTCTGCAAAGTGCATGCTTACTTTGCATACCTAACAGTTAATTAACCCGTCTACGCGTCTTGTAGGCCCTACATTGAATTTGAAGCCAATCAAAATGAGTTTCCTGAAGTTAAGATGCCGTTAATCGTATGCATAGTCTATGTACTGCACTCTCAAAACACTGGTAAAACACATAAGGTTGGTTAGTATATATAAACCGACCAACTGCTGGTTAAAAGAAAATTGAGTGTAAAACGAACGGAGATTTCTTTTAACCAACAGTTGGTCGGTTCATATATTAAACAACCTGATATTTTTACCGGTGTTTTAAGAGTGTGTAGAGTCAGCTGTGTGTACGATAATTTTCTTTAAAAAAAAAACCCGATAATTTTGACTCTGTAGAAAGATTATACAGCATTTTGAACCTGGTAACGCTGTTCCGGGGAACGAATCGACAAGTCGTTCCGTTCATCCGGAACCCGGAACAAATCGGCTATGACCCCGGTCATTGCTACAGAGCAGTCTTCCTGTCCAGTCTTTGACAGACATGTATGATCATTTCTCAAAGAAGGGTTTGATCCGCATAGTTTCAAGACCCTAACGTGATATATTTAATTTACCTTCCCCAAAGTTTGATACAATAATGAAAGAGGGTGGTTTTGTTATGAATAATTATTTATTCAATGTTTCGAAAACCCTTAAAGGATGAAGAACGAACTCTTTATCATGGATATATGAAGACATGTTCATGTCGCTTAATCAATTACACCGGGGGGGGGGGGGGGGGTAATTACATTCCGGATCCTCTTCACTGTTTGATTCATTGACTTCGGTTATCTTCTATGTACTGGATTATAATCTGAGGTACATCTGATGATTTTTTTTTTATTGTTGTTGTTGCTGTTGTTTTTCCCACCGGAAACGAGGAGTCAATTCCGTTTGTCATTTGAGCAGAGGAAAGCCAGTTGACTAAAAGAACATATAACCAAGGTCTCCTCGACTGAAAGTTAATTTTAAGTCTCAAGGGGTTTTCTTTCTTCTTTTTTTTTTTACCTTGAATTGCCAGAAAAAAGGTCGCAACTAGAATTTTGTTTGTTTGTTTGTTTGTTTGTTTGCTTTTATTTCTGCGTTCTAGATTAAATCGACATTACTTATATAATGAAGTCATGTATAATTATAACATTGCAGTATACGATAAATATAATACAAAGGTATAAAAAAAACAGGAATACAAGTTAATAGAGTGATTTTCATTATACAAAAGAGCTAAATTATGAGAACGCAGGAGACCGCCACCGTGAGCTGTAAGGCTTGAAAAGGATGGCGGCCTCGGGTAAAAAGAAATTTCGTGACAACTCTTTATGACAATTGATCAAGTGGGTGCAATGCAAGTGCGGGTGCTTGTGCAGCAGATAGCAGTTGGGTATATAAAAAAGAATAAATCACAATTTTGTTGGTTTTATATTAATTTGGAGTGTTGGGGGCATAAGATTGTATAATGTTTCTCTTAAGTGTGGCTTTCAAGGAATATATGGTTGAACACGATTTAATATTGTCAGGAAAATTATTCCATATGTCTGGGCCATGATGTCTAATGGATTTGTGTGTTATTAATAGTTTGGGATTTGTAAGATGAAAATTTCCAGATATGCGTGTTGGGTAGGAATGGACAGAACTATTGAATCTAAACATATCATTAAAGGACGATGGCAGTTGATTATTGACATACTTGAACATAATGGTTGCTACTTGAATAGTATTCAAATCGAAAATTTTTAGTGTTTTAAGTTTATAAAATAGGGGGTCAGTGTGAGCCAAGTAATGTGATCCTGCACAAATGCGGATAGCTCTCTTTTGTAGTTTGAAAATAGAATTGAGTTTTGTCGAACCACATGTAGCCCACACGCTATTGCAATATGTTATATACGGGAGTACTAATGTGTTATATAACAAAAATAAAGTTCTGTGAGGCAAAATAAATTTTAACTTGGAAATAATTCCATTGCTTTTTGAGACGCACATTATAACATGGTGTAGGTGTTCATTCCAGGTCAAGGTTTCATCTATAATAACTCCCAGAAACTTGGACTTAGTTTTCTGCTCTAAAGGCGTACCATCGATTTTTATGTAAACTGGCGTGTCTGTTTTGTGAAAATGATGTTTAAAATACATGAAATGGGTCTTTTTTGTATTAAGAGAAAGTCTATTGGCCTTGAACCAATTTGATACTTTATTCAATTCCTGATTTAATATATTGTTTAATAAATTAAGGTTTTTGTGAGAACAAAAGATATTTGTATCGTCGGCAAATAAGACAAAGGATAGAAGGGATGATGTGTTAATAATGTCATTGACATAGAGAAGAAATAATAGTGGGCCTAAAATGGAGCCTTGAGGAACACTACATTGAACTGAAAGGGAATCTGAATTATAACCATTAAATGTAACAAATTGTCTTCGGTTTCTTAAATAATCTTTAAACCATAATAATGGTTGACCTCGAACCCCATAATGATTGAGTTTGGAAAGCAAGATAGTGTGGTCGAGCGTATCGAAAGCTTTGCTTAAGTGACAGAATGTACCAATAACATGTTCTTTGTTGTCTATAGCGTTTGTAATTTTATCGTCAATTTGAATTAAAGCCAGATTAGTTGAGTAATTTTTCCTAAAACCATATTGATTAGAAATCAATATATTGTGTTTATTAATAAATTTGTAGAGTCTGTTATAAACTATTTTTTCTAAGATTTTGGATATACTTGGGAGTAGGGAAATGGGGCGATAATTACTAATTTCGTGGGGGTCATCTTTTTAAAAAATTGGATTGACTTTAGCTATTTTAAATACCTTGAGATAATGAGTTATTAAATATGTGAGTCAAGGGATTGGCAAGTGGATAAATTATTTCTTTTAGGAGAGACATACTGATTCCATCGCAACCATGAGATTTAGAGCTATTAAGAGATCGGGTAATGTTAATAACTTCGCTGGGGTCTGTTGGGTTTAAAAAGATAGATTCTTGATTTTGTTCAGAAAGATAGTCTGTAAAATGGGCATCGGGGCTACTGATTCTGCTGGCAAGTTCGGGTCCGATATTTGTAAAAAATGAATTAAAAGAGTGTGCATGAAGGTTAGAATCAAGTATTTTTGTACCATTTAAAGTAATATTATCGGTTGGTGGGGGATCTGACCTTGTTCCCATAACCTCTTTGATGATTTTCCAAGTTGCATTAGTGTTAGCACTGGCCTTTTTTATTCTACTAGCAAAATTTAATCTACGGGATATACGGATTAATTTTGTTACTTTATTGCGGTATATCTTATATATCTTTAAGTTAGATTCGGTTGGATTACGTAAATGTAATTTGTAAAGGCGATTACGTGTTTGTATTGATTTCAATAAACCTTTTGTTATTCAAGGATTCCTAGGTTTATTTCGCCTGTTTTTCAATTTACCTAGTAAGATATTATTTTCATAATAATATTGTAATTTGTTGTTAAGGTAATTGTATGAGATATTAACATCATCTTCATTGTATACGTCTTCCCATCCCTCTAAAAATAAATCTTGCTTCATGAATTCTATATTACGTTTAGATTCTTTTCGATATGAATACTCGTCAAATGATTTAGGATAAGATAATTTACAATCGCAAGTTACAAATATTGGTAGGTGGTCGGAAATTTCAGAACATAAGATTCCTCCGATGGTTTTATAATTATGCACGTTAGAAAAAATATTGTCAATTTGAGTTGATGAAACTGAATTAATTATGGTAGGTTTATTGATAATAGAAAGGAAGCCAAGTGAGTACATTAATTTCATAAAGTTGGTTGAATTACTATTATCAGATGAGGGCAGGCAGTTGATATTAAAGTCACCAAGCATAAAAATATTTTTGTTTTCATCCCTATTTTATGAAGACATAAATCCAATTCATCGTAAAATAAATCGAAATTAGAGTCAGGGGGTCTATACATTAAACCTATAATGACCTTTTTGGGAGCTGAATTGTCAATTTCAATAAACAATGACTCTGCTTGAGTTAGCTGAACATCGGAACGGATCTTGAATTTTAAATTTAGATCAATATAAAAGGCAACGCCACCGCCTCTCTTCCCTTTACGATCTGCCCTAATCAACTTATAATTTGGCAAATTGAACATATCTGGGGAATTTTCATGTAGCCATGTCTCACTTATTCCAATAACAGAAAATGGAAAGTTTTTTTAAGAGTGTAAAAGGTTTTCAAAATATTCAAAATTTCTATTCAGACTTCTTAAATTTGCATGTGTAGTGAAATATTTTCAGGATTATGAGAAAAATGAGAATTAAATTCTATGGGAGTGTAGTATTCACTATCGTGTGTCACATCAAGGAAAATTTCGGGAGTAAAAGTATGTGACTCCATCAGAAATGATATAAAAATGTAAACTTCCGTAAATTTAGAGGGAGGTCAACTGCGAGTGTGCACGTGGTGTTGGTCAGGCCCCGTAATCTCCGCCATTTTGTCGGGGACATTTGAACACGATTTGAACGCTTCCCGAAGCCCCCATGAATAATTCATTTTGTAAGATGCTCCCAGAGGCCGCATATGATTTCCACGCAAAAGAAACGCAGACACAGTACAGCGCTGAGCATGCGCATTAGGTAGAGGTCAACTTGTATTATCTATTCATATATGTTAATGTATTCATGTATAAATTTATTCCGACGCAGCAGAATCGGCGAATCAGAGTCCTTCAATTATCTAATTATAATGCAACTAATATGCCAAATACATTAATCAAGAAGCAGTGTGACGTTGTTAATGGTTTCATCATAGCGTTTCATTCCTGACGATTCACTGGTACAATCGCACACCAAACTTAGAAATTTTATAACTAATATTCAGAATAAGTAAGGAGCTGCTGGTAACTCCTTGGAAGAAATGACCATTCCATATTATGTTAGATATAATCAGGGTTTCCCTGGACTTAAAAAGAGAGAGAAGATGTGTGTGTGTGTGGTGAGCTAGAGGGAGATTGAGAAAGAAAGAAAAATTAGAGAACGAAAGACAGGAAGAAATATACTGGCTAGGGAGAAACGATATCGTGGAGGAAAAATGATCTCTCAGTCATTCCTGGCTTAAATTATTTGACTTATTTGTGCATTTGACAGACTCTTCGGAATTCTTGATGGTGTGAAAATAAAGTGAAAAGGGAGAATTAGGACAGCAACATTATATTTAAGTATCAGTAATCAAAAGGTAGTAAACTGGATCAGATGCTGCACGATTCAGCAAACGTATGGTACTGACGTAGCAAGAATCAGCGGGGGGGGGGGGGGGGGGGGGGGGGGGGGGCAAGGCGAGGACGGGAGAGTAGGGGGATATGTGCATGATAATTGCATTTTCTGCACACTAAATTTTCGTATTAGGTGGTAACTTACATGAGATGAGGCACATTGCTAATTTCATTTATTTATTTATTTTATTTGCTCGCCGATCAAGGGGGGGGGGCGGCCCCCTAATGCCTCCCTTAGCTATGCCCTGATTAAATGTAATATCATGTGAGATCAGATCAGTTTACAACCAGAGCTCTCAACGAAGATGATACCTCTTCTGCATCATTAATATTATTCTGCTTTCTAAAGAAAAAAACATTAGAATGTTAGAGCCCCCCCCCCCGAGTCATTAATTGTGCTTAATTATCTGTCTTTACTCTGATTTCCTTACAAAGCAGGTAAAAGAATGAAGCCCCCCCCCAAAAAAAAAAAAGAAAACAAATGTGTATATTTACAAGGTATAATTGGCAAATGTTTTCCCCGGTGGCTGCTTCTTCACTCTCTCTCTCTCTCTCTCTCCTATTCTCTCCCCCTCTCTCTCTCCCTGTCTTTCCCTCCCTCCCTCCTTCTCTCCTTTCCTCTTTCCCCAAAGTCACATCTTTATCTCGTTCATTTCATTTTATATCAAAATTTTTATTACCATCTCCATGATCTCACGTCATCTCTCTTGTTATCTCTTCTTTTGAGATGTATATTTCTCTGTCACTCTCTATTCTGTTTCACAACAATTTCTAAACTATTTAATCATTTTACTTACAGAAAACAACAACATAATTGGATTACTGGGCTTAAAAAAGATTAAGTTAAGTTTATTAACATCATTATGTCAATGATGAATTTATCATGTTTACATGTTAACTGATCAAGTCTGCAATATATTACAGATCTATGCCCAGTGTAGGCCTAATTACATCAGCTTTTTGGTAATGTTATAACTAATTCTCACAAACTTATGATTGCTTTTACCTTCATGTTTATATGTCATTCTTGCATAAAAAAATATATTTTATGACTAATTCATTAACATGAAAATATTACAGTTTCTAATCTTATACTTTTAGAAGTATCCCACATTTCCACAACACTGTCAGAATTGGAAGAGAAACTAGCCAATTTCAATTTCAAATCGCAAATATTTGTGTAAAACTGTTATGTTACAAGGGAAAACAATACACTGGGGCTCGGGGCGAATTCGCCCCAAAATGCCAAAAAGAGCTGTGGAAAACTAAAAAAGAGCCCCTGAAATTCTCATAAGGTCCAATGTAAACTGTAATACAATGTAGAAAATTTGGGCAGGTGGGCTCAAAAAGTAGCCCCTGAAAAAAAATAATTAATTTCTCTGAATGTTACTAAATTTACGATACTCCAAAGAATAAGTGAAAATGAATGGTTGTACTCTTAAAGCGTCAGGAAGAAGCGTTTACAAAGCAAATAAAATAAAAGAAAATTTGTGTTGAATATGTCCTATTCGATCCTAAACGGAATGTACTGGGATCTAAAACTTTATTTAGGTTTATTTTTCTGTGGCTTACAGCAAGATTGAGTGCCACTTGCAAAAGTGGGCTATTATCTTTAATGCCTGAAATTTTTTTGCAAATATATTTTTTTTAACTGATGCACAGATATCCTGTTGTACTCTAAGGAGTTTAAAAGATTATGACCTATGCTACATCATACATTTCTTGATAAAATCAGGGTTTTACTCAACAAATTTATCCACTATTCTGAACCAATTGATGGATGGAACAATGATCATCTAAGAATTCACAGTTGCAAAGAATGTTTTGCATATCGGGTGTGAAAACAAGAACAAAGATTATCTTAATTTTCTTTATATACACATAAGGCCCATTTCATGCACCGAAATCAATAACCGCTTTACAAATTTGTACCCTACATGTGATTTGTTACAATTAAGCGAACTTACAGCTGTGTTGAAAAATAGAACCTTCCCGTTAAAGCTTTAAAAAAAGGGGGGGGGAGAATAAATCAACACAAACACACAAACAAAATGCACAAAACAACAATAGTTTGGTGGAGATTTAAAAAGGATCAAAGACCTATCAGCTTGGCAAGCACTTCAGCAATAACATTAGGGGCACTGCAATGTCCCAATTTATCTGAGAGAAAAAACTCTATTCTCAATTACGAACTAAACCTTATGATAGATCTGTGGGTAGTAACTAGGGATGTGGCAGGCTAATTAAAGAGCTTTTGATACTGTCCCTTTTTTTTGCTAAATGTACCTATTAAAATAACTTCGGGATATGTGCAGAGTTTGATCTTGTCCATCTGCCATCCACAATGAAGATGAAGAGGTGTGAACTCCTGAATATCTGTTGCATGAAAAAAAAATGAAAAAGAACGAAATTTAACAAATATGTAAGACATGTGAGGTATGTAAGACACAGATTCATAAACATGTATTTATTATAGCAAAATCAAGCTATGCACACGATTGGACTCAATGAATATATCTGTCCACAAACTTGTCTTCTGGAAGGGCCTTCTCAACTACAGTGGCTCCTCCACAGCAGTCTGTATACTTGAAAGACTTTGCTATGACAAAAGCACAAAGTTCAATCAAGGGCAACTATTATACTAATATTGGCCCTTTATTTTACTGTCCTATATCATCGTCATTGTTATTATTTATCAATATTGGCATAGATCTAGACCTATAAACAGCCAATTTAATTTTCAGACAGCCTACCTCTCCAAACTTCAACAAGTTCTTTTTTCCTCTCTGGATTTGTACATGTCTCCACAGAATCTATTTTATTGGAGAAGAAAAGCACCATCCTGAAAAGAAAGAAAGAAAAAAAAAAAAAAACATAAGTTCAAGTTACATTTCTAGCTAGAAATAAATCTATACAAGCTGTTGTCGCTCCCTACAGACTTTTGTACAGTCACTATGTGCTGTATGTTACGTGCTCAACGTTACAGTGGAAAAAAAAAAGAAGAAAAAAGAAATCAAGCTAGCAATAAGAAAAAAAGACAAAATTTATGACTCTATGAGTATGAGTCCAGCATGAAGAACACAAGGTAGCCGCTGTCACTGAACATCGAAGTCGTAATCGAGATTTTTCACTGTCTGATGTGATTGGAAATTAGTAAGAAATGAGATACAATTGTAGTGATTATTTTGTGAAAATTTGACGCAGATTTGCTCAACTAATGCTACATCGAGATACAGTCTGTGTAACGTTAGTACTCATTAACATATACAGTTAGTAGCTAGGAAATCTAGATCTAGCCTAAATGTTTTAGGTCTGGACTATGTCTACATCTGAATTAGATAGTGGACCAAGTCTAACAACAATAACAGATTTGCCAAAATAAAAAGGGGGATCAGATTTAACTGCTAGTCTTCAGATGTCAACTAATGTTAAACTTGAATTTGAAATGCAACAAGTTAACTCCCAGTAACACTAACAAGTAACAGTTAGCCAGGCCCAGGCCAGCTAACGTTAGACTAGACCAAAGTGTTCTGTCTCTAACACTTAGCCTCGTATTCTGGTAGGGTCGGCATGGAGGAGTGCTGACCCCACCAGAATAAGAGGCTAACGACGACTGTTACAGACAGAACACTTCGGTCTAACGTTAGGTTCTAGACATTTTTCTCACTTCACTTGAGTGACGTGGCTTTGATTGCCAACATCTTCGGTTCTAAGTCGTTAGTCTAACTCTAACATTAGGCATAACTGTTACTCTTCAACCAGGTCTAGAATAAGTATTTTCAAGACAATAGCCAAACTTCTTCATCTAATAGCAGTGAAAAGGAAATATCGTTATGCTGACAGAAGGGGGAGGGGGATAATTCAACAAAAGAACTCGGAAGATCCATGAGTACTGCACGAATTTTCTGATGACGTCCCGCCCGACACTCCGGCTAAGCAGTCAAGACCAAGAGGGTTCTAGTGGCAATCAAGCCGAAATTGAAGCTCACGACGATGACAAATGTATTGAAAGTTTGAGAGTAGATTGCCCAAAAATTTATTCATCAAAACACCTTTGCAACTTCTCAAAATGTAAATAAATACCAGTAGATCACTCACAATGTTCGGATTTCTTTTCAATATCAGTCAATTTAAGAAATTTAAGCATAATTACTGTTGTACTCACCGACAAACTTCTCCCCCTAAAATGATCATTCTGTGCGGGTGACGTCATCACAGCCAACCAAGTAGCGGAAGTGACGAAAAAAGGTCATATTTCGTCTCGATATATTCATTTGAATATTTACCATATTCATAAGGCAGGGTCCAATCAAAATTGGAGAATATCGCAGTGCGCAAATACAAAAATGAATAATGCATGAGGAAGAATCGATATTTCCCAATTTTATGGCTATCGGAATGGTATCGGGGGCTTCGGGAACGTTCAAATGTCCCCCCGGAAGTCAGATTTTAATACGCTTAAATACGCTTAGCCTGAATGGTGACGCAGTGTTATATATGCAAATGAGGAAAATCCGCGGGTGCTACATTTCTGTCTATACGGTGTTATTAGTCTATGGTGTTGGTGTATGTGTGCGTGCGTGGAGGTGTGTTAATGTGTGTATGTGGTGCAAGTGCGCTAGCAATTTGAATGTAAAATACAACTACAAAAGGAATCAGACCCATCTTGGTCAATTACAATAGCTGCAACAGAGCAGAGCCCGGCCACCCGGCCGAGCAGTGAGATCTTTTCACATACAAATTAAAGAAATAAATTATGCAAAAACCTGTACATATACGTAAACTACTGTATAGCATCAAATTTTCAGCCTTTGGTCCGTATGACAACTCAGAGTAATCCTCGCATGCAGCATGTAATTTTTTTCACATTTTGGAGCATGGGGGGGGGGGTATACATTGCATTTTGAAAGTTTGAAAAAAACTCTGTAACAATTTTATAACCTTGTAATAAAATATTTCATAGTGTATCACGGAAAAAGGCAAACGACCAGTTCCTGTCTTTGTCTTTAAGTGGAGAGAAGGAGAAAGACGAGGGGGAGAGGCTAAATGGGCAGAATGACCAAGCGACAGAGAGCAAGAGACATAGCGAGAGGTTACAGAAAAAGTTGCTAACGAGGATGAGAAATTGGGTGGCAGGGAAGAGAGAGAGACAGAGAGAGAGTGCGCGCGCGCGTGTCTGGCTGTGTGTCTGTGTGTAATGTTGCTATTGCTCAATTATTTAGGCTTGTGATATGGTCTTTGAAAAGAAACATTGATTTTTTTTTTCTCTCTTAAGTTTTAGTAACGGAGTATTGATTATAAGTATTGAATAAACAATGTGATTTAATCTGATAGTTAAATCACAATACTTTTTGTCCAGTTTGCATCACTGAATGTTAACTATGATATTATATTTGGATTGTCAATTTTCCGCTTAGGTGGCTCATTGTTAAAGAAGATCTGAATAGAGTTTCGAAGATATAAGACAATGTGATGTATAAGTGTTCAGTTCCTGTTTGCAGCATGGGACGTGGTTTCCATCGTATCCGTTTTAACATTTAATCGATACTCTCACATGCTGTCCTGTAGGAAGCTGAGAAACCCAGAGAGCGGTATCAAGTTTCTGAAACTTGTGGGTATCTCACTTCTGTTTTGTTTTTTTGTTTTTTTGTTTTTTTTGTTTTTTTGTTTTGGGGGGGGGGGTGATTGTAGTATGTAAAATCATGTGCGTGTGTGAGGGTGAGAATGTGGGTGCGAGTGCGTATGGAGTGGAGGTGCCGTGGTCGAGTGGTCTAAGGCGCTTGACTGGAGACGCAAAAGTCGGGGGTTCGATCCCCGGCACCGCACTTGTGCCCTTGAGCTAGGCATTTCATCTACATTGCTCTTTTATCGTACATCAAATAAATGAAAATGCTACAGGCATTACTGATACCAACGTGTGCACGTGCTTAAAAAGGTGGGTGTGGGCATGGGTGGGTGAAGATGCTTGTATGTGAGAGTTTGTGTTTGTTGTTTCTCACTATTGGAGAAAGTAATGATTCTTTCTTGAGAGTACATAAAGCCAACATGCCCAACATAACGGGCATGCTGGCTCGATGGGTAGGCTAGAGCGTCCGCCTCATGGACGGGGGGTCGTGCACTGGGTTCGATCCCCGGCCGAATCATACCAAAGACTTACAAAACGGGACCTTCTGCCTTCTAGCCAGGAGCACGGCATACAAGAATGAAAAAGTGTAATAAAAACACATTGTGTTATTTAGGGCCCGCTGGAAGAGCAATTGACAAATCTGAAGTGGCTACCCTGGGTAAATAAGTCGTTATTATTAATTTGGAGAAATATGCAGAAAAAGCGAAATTTTTACTGACATGAGTTCGGTTAAGCATTATGCTGGTACATTCTAAATTTGAGATACTGTCATCATGATTTTCCTTATCAGGACTGAGAGAAATGTATAAATGTGTGTCATTAGCAAAACAATGACACGAGACATTTGGGAAACGCCTCTGAATGCTATTGATCAAGTTACTTGTATAAAGTGTGAAAAGACGGGGGCCGAGGCGTGACTCTTGAGGCACCCCGTATGGAACGTCAAAATTCTTCGATATGACATCATCTATTCTTTTTTTGTTGTTTGTTAGAGAGATAAGATTAAATCCATGTGAGAACGCATTATGTTCAACAATATCTCATTATGGATAGTGTTGTGACAGACTTTTTAAAAGTGTATCGTAGTTTTTTTACGCCCTGTATATTTCTTCATTTGTCGATCTTATGGGCTTGTCAGCAGTGTTGTAGTGCCTTGATCCTGGATCTTGGCCTTAAGGCGCCTTAAGGCCAGTTTTTTTCGATGCCTTGGCCTTGGCCCTCGATGCCTTGGCCTTTGCCTTGAGGGTTTGAAGCCTTGAAAATCTCCAGAAAATTCAAGACATTTTCAAGGCATATGGGATTTCGTACTTTGCATGTAATTTCAAATGTTTTGGTTGTTTTGTGCAGTAAAGCTATATCATTAATCTAATACAAGTTGTATGCAGTTATAACATTCTTGGGAAATTCTTGCATTACAGAGTCTTTGGTTAATACAGAAGACGGTGATTACAGAGTAACAACAACAACAATAATAATAACAATAACAGTAATAATAATGAAAATAGTAATAATAATGTAAACAATTATGATAACTGATGGTGAAGATAATTATGATAATGATGGTGATGAAAATGGTGATGATGATGGTGAAGATGATGATGATGATGATAATAACCGATATGATGGAAGTAACATTGATAATACAGATTATAAGATGAGCAACTCTATGATCTGTTTCGCATAATACTTCCATACAGTTTTTACAAATTCTTCTCAACTTCTGATTCATGAAAATGGAAAGTCACTACAAATATGTTATTTCAGTATGTTATAGCCCCAGAGGACGGGAGGGGGGGGGGGGGGGGTGGGGTTAAGTGCGCATTACAGAAAACACTGAATGTGTTAAACTGCCATTGTATTTCTTCTTCTCACCAATAATTTTTCGTTAATTACTTGGAGAGAGAGAGAGGATGTTAGGCCCTATGGAGGTAGTGAGCATTGCAAAGACCAGTGAATGTGTTGTATACATGATTTCCAAATACCATTATATTTTTATAAAGTTTAGCAGATGTCAGATTGACATAGAATTTATAGTAGATTTTGTTTCAACTTTCAAGTGAGTTTTGAAACCTTGTGAACAATGTGATTTGGATCTTTTACTCTGGTTTCACGGAAGAAGAAAGTTTTAAAGTCTGTTCCGATAAAGACTTGAGCATTTAAAGTTTATGCTTTATCATTTTAGTGTTTTATCTATAATTATCTGTCGCCACAATTATATACATGCATATACCGATTGCCACATTGTGCAACTGCCATACTGCTCCGGGCATAATGATATATAACTGTCAAACAATAATCTCATGGGAAGGTCATTTCGATGCATATCTGCTGTATTTTAAGTACGATTTGGGTTTTCAGATGTCTAATACACACAAAAAAAAATCTCTTTTATAGGTGACAGATACTATTCTTGATTGACTTCAGAATGAACATCACATTGAACGTATGTATTTGTAATTCTTTTGTGCATGTGTGATCCCTTTTGTTATGATTCCCTTTTCTTTTATTTCTTAATTTAATGCATTGGACTTGGCCTTGGCCTTGACTACAACACTGCTTGTCGGTCTCAAGGGCCTTCGGTCTTGCGAACCCTTTGGAACTTTCTTCTTTCCGAAGTCCTCTTTTCTCCTATACACCCAACACATGTTAGAAAAAACTGTAATAGATTTTTTCAAATGACTAAATCGATAGAGATATTATTTGTCAGCTAAGTACACAATTTCCAGTTTTAGAAAGATTAATCAACTAGCTACTATATCCATTTATCATGTTTATTACACGACCTACATGCATTTGAACAACACAGAAAACTTTTTTTTTTTAATTTGTACCTACTTTACAAAAATTTCAATTTCTTGTCCATCCTAAGATATATCTGCTGAGACACTGTTTACAGGTAGGAAAGATATCCTACGAATTACTTTTCAGATTTTTCTTTCGAACGCTGGCCGTTGCTTCATTATTGAAGGGGGGAAATAACGATCGGGAAGAATATATGGGCAGTCTTCCTGTCAAGTCTTTGATTGATGTGCTTGAACCATTCCCCAGAAGGATATGTTCTTCATAGTTTCAAGACCCTAAACATGACATTTAAATCTCCTGTACCTCTTCCAAACTGTGATATATGAATGAAAGAGGGTGGTTTCGTTTTGAATTTATTCATTGTTTTGAAAACACTTAAGGAATGAAGAACTCTATTAGATAGATATGAGAAGACATGTTATCGTCGCTTAATCAATGCCACAGGAAACAACCATTCCGGATCGTCTTCAGTATTTGATTAATAGACTTTCATAATCTTATGCATACTTTATATTTTTGAGCTATGACAGCAGAAATCTTTAATGTCTGTGTTTAAGACATTTTACACTTTTCCACCGGAAACGATAGCTGTCCCGGTTGTTTGTTTTTTCATTTAAATCAATTAATGATTTGGAAACTAAGCCCCAGTGCAAATTCACCTCCTCACTCCTCAGCTCAGTTCAGCTCAGAATCAATCGGACTGACGCATTTTTTTTTTAATCATTTAAATCAGAAACAACCTTGATGGCTGAAGGGATATAAAGCGGAATATCGTCTTGACCAAAACAAATAGATTTTCATTCCACAGTTTGCTTTTTACAGTTTTTTTTCTTGCCGATAACTGTCAGAAAAATAGAATGCCACGCGATTAGAATATTCGGCATTTGCTATCGCGGACCAGTTCCGAGGTCCAGTGTGTGCCAAGATATTGATGATTTCACATTTCACGCATTATAAGTTGAAAGGGGGAACTTCTGACCATCACCGGTATTTTTTTTTTTTTAAATCTTGAGATTAAAGGTTTTATAGTGTATCACATAGAGAAGCATATGACCAGGTCCGACATGACTATGCGAGATATAGAGGGATCGGGGGAGCCATAAAGAGAGACTGCAAGAAAGAAAAAGTTTCTTAGTTTGAGCAATCGTAAGGAAGGGAAACGAAACTTTAGAATCGAAGGGTGAGGCAAGTAGAGAGAGAGAGAGAGAAAGAGAGAGAGAGAGGGGAGAGGGTGAGGGATGGTGGGAGAGGGAGAAAAGTGCAGAAAGACCGAAATAGATCAGAAGAGAGAACGATTTAGGTAATGCAGAGAGCCAGACATGGCAGATAGAGATGGTATGATGGTTGCTTTGAAATAGAATAAACCTCATTTTTCCTGATGTGTGTCGTCTTCTTTACATAGGCGCATTTGTGGGTGTGGAAGGCGTGTAAGGGTGTGTGGGTGTTTTAAATATTTTAAATAGGTAAAGGGTTTCTCGGCGAACTAACATTGTGTGGACCCCTGGGGAAAATGAATACGTGCATCGAACAACATTTCAAATGGCGGACAGTGTTCTGCTTCTTCAAAGCAGGTTTTCAGAAAAATCGATAAATCACTTTTTATTTGCTCCTTTAGGAGACAATTCACTTAAGGTGAAATATTATCACTTTATATCTTATCAGGATCAAACTACTTATCGAGGAAAATGCTTGTGTTTGTCTATTTGACATACCTTTTGCTGCACAAACACAAGTTCGGCAAACAATACTTGCACGCAATCCATGCTATTCCTTAACATTCATGTTATTCTAGGCACTTGAAGCAAAGTCTGCGAAAGTTCAAGAAACCATTGTTACATCAAACAAGCATTATTTGCTCCCGTTCTTACCATTTTCATGAAAATATGATTAAATACCTAACCCTGATTTCTAAAAAAAAAAACGGTGGCTTTTATGCTATAATTTGTAGTGTCTTGTCTTGGATTTTTTTATTTTCAATCAATGACTACAAAAAAGAGTGGTGTTAAACTTAAAGGGGGTACCCCATGCTGAAGCAATGTTCCTTCATTTAAAAGAGCATTAGCAGAAAATCATCTCCTTAACTTTTTTTTCTAAGTCGTGTTGCCAAGAAAAGCCGAAAAACATGATAAGATATTAGCCTATTTTTTGGCCCCTCAGCTGTGTCCCAGTTTCAATTGGGTACCCACAATGACGTCATTTAACACTAAGTTTAACACCCACAGCTTGACAGCGACTTGGTGTTGCACATGTAACACCACATTTTTTGCATCGTATGGTTTTATGAACCTTTCGTTGTGTCTGTACTGCTCAATGATTTTCCTTCTTGTAGGTCATGTAGGTAAACAATTTTACTTGAATGGTACACATGTGATGCTCATCTCAGACATTCTGGCGGTGTGTCAAGTCAGTGGGCACGTATCTCGGGAATATATAGGTGTGATGTATATTTCGTTATAAAGGAAGTTTGTTTTAAATTCACTAAAAATACATATTGAGAAAAGGCATTTTCTGAATAAAATTGTTGCAAATGAACAACGTTTGCCACATCACATCATTTCATTTCATGATTATGTACTTCATGAATTATATGCGTTTTTTATTATGGGTATTTGGAACTGAAGCGAACTTTGCATCAATCAATCAATCAATCACCGAAAGGGAATCGTAAAGTGTCTTAATAAACGAGGGGCGTTTTATTTACAATTGAAAAAGAAAGACCCGAAAATCAAATAATATGGCAAAACAGACTGATGCATATCTCTTGATAGTCAAAATTATCTTATTACCCTGAGAGATTTTTTGCCTTGAATTATAGATATAAATGGTTTTTTTTTTTCTTTTTCTTCCGCTTATCTACGTTATTCTTCAAATACAAACCAAAATTATATTATTAAAAATGTTTATTCGCTGTTTTCTGTTATCTCGTGTAGTAAAATGATTTTTGAAAACCTTCTGTTTTTGTCAATTACATGTACCTATTATTGCTTCTGATTAATAGCCTGATGTGTTGACAAAACCGAAAACTAATGACCTGCGTTATAATGACACGACTACCTGCAAGTTGTGATGGAAGTTTGTACGATAAACCCAAACTGTGTGTTGCCAATGTATTTTGGGTTTTGTAATTATTTTTTTCACACCGCACTGAATTTGACCGGTCTTGTATATCTACAAAATGAATGTGAATCATATCTCATACCTGTTGAGTAATTTTCTTTGTTATTGTTCTTTACTTTAAAACTGTCTACTTGAAAGGAATATTCTCTTCCTGTTCTCGCGGAGACAGAACTTTTCATACTGCTTTGGAATAAAAGTAATATATTCTGTAAAAATGTATATTTCTTCACAAAGAGGGCTCAAGAAATCTTTTTTAGATGAAAAATATACACTTGACACACTATGCTTGAAGTGAAAGAAATGACAAATCTAAATATCTCTTTCGACAAACAATCAAAGATCATCTAGGAGACATCTCATTTATCTCTCTTGTAATCGCACAAGTACCTGCTTCGTAAGCATGATTTGCACGCTATTTCCCTCTTAATCGCTGTGCATATTTTGACAGTGAAGTTCAAATAATGATTTATTTGTTGTCAACTGGCGGAACTTGAAGAAAGGAGAAGAAATCAGTCTCAGCAAATAAACTTAATCAGATTTCTTATTAAATATATGATATTTTCGATTACCTAGTGTGTCATTCCCCTGGCACAATCATTCTGCAAACATCACGTGCTTACTTATTCTTCGTTTTGTCATAGAGGATACTCATAATCATACTTCAAGTGATGAAATTCAAATTATGATTTATCTCTTGCTTTTTATTAGCCTTTGTTGACAATAACAAAACAAATGAATCAAAATAGAGTGAACGTGTTTCAGAGGATTATCATTACATTATAAAATGACGTTATGATATTTTCAATGGCTCGTTTTATCATTATTATTGTGTTGCAAACAACCACCTTGCAAAGATCACTTGCACGATATGCATCTATTCATCATAATATTTGGACAGGAAAATTCAAGTAATGATTTAATTCCTTTGATTTTTCGCCAGCTGGTTCGACAGCAGACAAGACAACAACAAAAAAAAAAAAACGGAACACAGTTAACTTCTTAGCAGCCATTGCCTTTTTCCTATCATGACTAAAGAAAGCAAAAATATCAAGCCAATTTGACAGTTGCACGATATGTTTATGTTTACGATTCGCGAAGAATTTTACTGCCTTTGTTTTTCTATCAATTAGGTGGTTAAAGCAAAAGTATTTAACTAAAATAAATGAAATAAACTGGAAGGTCCATAATTGTTTGAGCCGTGGTTAAAATAACAGATTAATGTAATTATAAATAAACCAAGCAATCATCTAAGCAAAGTGTGTTCAAAATCTATTTCATTCAAACTACAATAAATCGTCATTTTCGATAAAGTTGAGCCTGAATTTTTTTTTTAATCTAATGGACATGATTAAAGTGCATAAAAGACATGACACCACAAAGACATGTAGAAATAACGAGCGATCTGTTGAAAATAAAATGCATACACGTTTACCTCTTTGCCTACAGTTGGCAGTATCAAACATCTAAATTTATAATGGTTTATTTGTTCATGACCGATGAAAATAGCAGTGACCGCGTTTACACTTCAGTGAGCAAAAGAGACAAGAAAATTATGCAAATGAGCAAAAATTTTAGGGCATAGTCCCTGCTCATTTGCATTATTTTCTTGTCTCTATTGCTCACTGAAGCGTAAGAGATCGGGATTTCGATGAAAATCAAATCAGAGGAACTCTCTAAGAAGACTTATGATTATGAACCACATTAAGCAATTGAATTTTGGTCGATAGGTGTAAGAAGAGCTTTTCCAGTCCCACGTGGTCATTGAAGCGTGAACTTTCAAATAAAATGCCATGAGATCATTAATACATTTACACCGGTCATATAGACATGCTATAATGTTATCACTAAGATTTTTAGTGCACAAAAATAAGGCAATAATTACTGGATGATTTCAACATGGTGATATATTGATTTTTAATGTGTTCATTCAACTGTGAATCGTTAGGTATCAATTGCAAAAGTTGCGAACACCCTTCCAAAACATGAATTCCTCCGCATTAGATCAAATTCACTGCGCATAAGATCAAAACTGCATTTTTTACCATTTTCACCTCTTGCTCACTCAAGCATGAAATTTGGTGCACAACTCTTTTGGCATGTTTGGTAACGAATAAAATTTATGTTGCATGCCTTCAAACGCCGAAAACCTAAAATATGTCCCGATATCACTACATCAAAATCATGGTACGAGGTTGTGAGCTTCAAAAAATGTCATTTTTGCATATTTGTCGTGTTCACTGAAGCGTGACTCGAGGGTTTGCCCTAAATTTTCCAAGAAATGTAGCTGAGAAGTGTAGCTACATGATTCTGTATTCAGATTTCATCAAAGGTTCCTAATCGAAAAAATACAAGGATATGTTTTAGGGAGAACTTATTGTTTTGTTTTGTGTTTACATTATAATTTTAAACACTTAGCATTGGAACCGTCCATGCATCCAAATCTTTGCAGTGTGCTAAAGATTAAGTTTGGCTTTTATGTCGTCGCTGTTGGTGATGATGCTTTTTTTATTTCCAGGAGCGTTTCATACTGGTGAAAATATTCAAATATTTCCGTAATGTTTGTTCTTAGAGAGAAACCAAATGCTAACTGTTTACGTACATTATCTTCATATTCAACAAATCCTCATGCAGTGGTTATTAAGTTACAACTCAATAATCGTAAATTTTCCTTTATACGATAGTACAGTTAATTTCAATGTCTAGATGGGACTGAGTTTTTAGGGATTTTCATACTTCGTTTTCATTTTAGTAGATGATATTATTTGTAAAATTTCATTTTTATGACACAAGAACTTGAGGGATCTCATAGAAGCACATAAAAGGCAGTAAAAGGGGTCTTTTAAAACACTTATTTCATAAATAATGAATACTTTTGAATATATATCAGAGGACTTTTGACGATCTTCCTCCGTTGTGGTTCTCTATTTTACAGTCGGCTTTTTGCCCACCTTTCTGTATAAAACCGATATTTTGTTCTTTTTTAAGAAAACTTTCCCTTTCCATTTCACTTTTTTTTTAAAATCGCTTAAAGCAAGAACTAAAAAAGGGCACACCAAAATAACAAATTATAAAAAGTGTAGAAGAAAGAATAAGTCCACTTCCAGGCACCGAATGCCACGTTTTCAAAGCATGTGGTAATAGGTAATCGAATTTACAGGAGTATATACCTAGCATTGAATGTTCCCATTCCTGTACACTTGAGCAAACAGTGGTCAGGGTATTATTGGTATAATCGCACAGGCACATTTTTCGTCCTTTCGTCCTTTTGCCTGATACATATCATCTCTCCAAATTTTGAATAATATGAAGCAGGCGCGCAATAATTTTGAGACTCTTTTGTACGATTATCATAGAAACTACATTTTTGACCAAACAATCAGGTAGCTCACTGCCCGAGAATGAGATAGAGATAAGTATCACGAGAAATATATTAGACAGAAATATCTCAAATGAAGGACGCGACGGGGGGGGGGGGGGGGGTAGAAGAGGGAATGGGGAGGGGGGCTAAAACGAGTGTATTTGAAAAAAAAATTCTTTCTTTCTTACTTTATTTTTTGTAATCTTTCTTTCAGTAAAAAAAAAAATGGTATATATAATTACATTGTGAGATTGTGAGTAAGCTAAAATATGAAGTGATTTACAAGTACATCTATGTATAAATTCTTTGTTCTTCTTTGATCTTAATGGTACAGTGGTACGTATGAAGTTACCTGTAAATTGTAATTTTGTTCTTTTAAAGCTGCCTCATATTCATGATTGTAATTTTTCTGTTTGTACATGTTGATGTCACTGAAAGGAAAGAATGAGAGAATATCTAAAACGTCAAAAAAGTAAAGTGTGAGTTGGTGGGGGAAAGATACAGAAAAAGAAAGCTGTCAAAGAGAGGGGATAAAGAGAGTAAACGAGGAAAGAGGGTGTGTGTTGGTGAGAGAGAGAAAAGGGGAAAATACGTCACAGACAAGACAATGTGTTATTTACATAATTGGGTGTTTTTTCGAAAGAAATCATACTCTACCGTCAAGCAGACGAATAATTGTCAGTAGGAGAAATCGATGGTATTATCTGCTTTTCTCACCCAAGAACAAAATCTAGTCAAAGTTAACTTTTTTTTTTCAAATAAGCAGGTATCTCAGCTTATCCACTAATATTTTTCTTACAACAGAGATGGCGCTGCTACTTTAACCTGCAATAACATTGGAAATCTACTGATGCCTTTCTCAGTTAATAAAGGCTCTTATTTGCACGTAATCTGGTGACCCCTGTGATCACATAGTGTCGTGGTGACGCGCATCAGGTAACGGTGGCGTACACAACATGGACATCGCTGTTGAAAGGAGATTCTCAGATTTCATTTACATTTCCTATCTTCTTGTCTTTTTCTCGCATCCCTGATATATCTGCAAAAGATATTTACACTGTTATTATCATTCACTTGTACGTATGAAATAAGCGCTATACAAGAAATTAGTACAACGTCAAATTGTTATTTGATCATTATTGTACTGGCGCAAAATATCCGCTCTGCGTACGATAAATAATATAATTTATCGAATCTATAGATTCGAGCAGTTTATTAGTGTTTATCAAATAAACAATTTCATAAATTGGTATCGTATTGATTATTGTATTCATTATCAGTAAATCTGAAGTCCATATTTATTTTGAATATCAATTATGTCAGGAATATGAAACTTGTTATCACATCTATTCATCAGTGCATGGCCCAAAGTTTGATCTGGAAATGGATGAGAGTTCAAGAAACCTTTTAATCTGTCCAAGTAAGCAAAGCTCCTGAGCTGGTATTCGATTCATGGATAAAGTAAGAAAATTATTTAGCATTTTACTTGGCAAGGTAAAATATCTTAACTCGTATTCAGATCACTTCTTAGTATTTTACTGTAGCAAACCGACTTCAGGAAAAGTACTGATAACCACAGTGACAAACAAAAGGCCGTAATTCACAGAAGTGGTTTCAGGGCAATCGCTAAACCCCCCCCCCCCCCCCCCCCCCCCCCACCCCATGGTTATACTACTCCCTTCTCGTTATTTAGTAACGTGTAATGATATTTATCAGCATCTTCCGTTCTCACAGAGGGCATAGTGAATAGGTTTATGGTCACAGGCCTTTATTTCTTGAAAATTCATCTAACTTAGTTCAACTTTGCCGCTCCGGAATCATTGTAGTTTAAGTGAGAACTCTAAAAATTGGCATTAGTCAATTCCAAAAGCCTAGAAACCTTTTATTTCTCAGGTGAGATTAATTTCAATTCTTTAAGTAAGAGGCATCAAAGAGCAAAAGAAGAAAAGAAGATCCAGCTATTACATTAAAAATATCTTGAATGATATATCCTAATATATTTGCAAAATTAAATTGCCTAATGTAAGGAAACCTCAGAAAAAAAAAATCTTCTATTCCAGGGTAAATACCAATACTATTCCACAATCTAAAAACTAGTAGAAAGTGGTAAATAACTACCACTACATTTAATTTCATGTCATCCATTTCTTTTCCATATGACAGAATCTCGAATAGAATATAAATATACAAAATAGGGCCATAATAATATTTCATTAACATAATGCATTTACATAATGCATTGTATAAATACTCAGTGCACTTTACAATGTCATTATTACCCAATGTAACTGCATGCATTTCAAACAATTAAGGACATATGTAGGCATCATTTCCACTCCCTATGAGGTTTTCCTCATATAATATTTGGCCTATTCACTATGGAAGCATGCTGGTAATTGCTTAGACAATGACAAAGGTTTAATTAATTGTCGCATTTCACAATTCATGCGCCACCAACGTCCATACCAAGAGAGGCCTGTTTTCCCACTCGTGGGCAACGTGCTCGTGGGTCGACAACTATTTTCAAGATAGCAGACGCCGCGAGTGAGAGTTGACCAAAAGAATAACTGTTTGACTGACCGAGAGATCCCAAGCACGGGGAAGGAGGATGAGTTAGTAGAACTAGCAGTGAGAACCCAGGGAAAATATGAAATGTTAGAAGGCTCTAGTCACTTTAGAATAGGAGCAGAAAAGCCGACTAGTGCAAGGTGTTGATGGTACACGTACCGTTGTTGAACCATCTCCAGAATTAAAGCGCGAGAGTCACCGTCGCAACTGACAGGAATGAGGGCGCAAGGATTGTGAAATGCAAGAATTGTATCATCATTCAATGACATGAAGTAATCAATAGGGATACATACATGGGTTTTTTGTAAAAAGAAGAAGAAAAAACTTTCACTCAAATAAGAAATATCCTTTTAAAAAGTCAATAAAATCATTACAGTGCATGTCCACAGTAAAAAAAAAAAAAAAAAAAAAAAAAAGCTTTAGAGGCAGGTAATAACTATTCCTTAAAAGAATACTAATCATCAACAAATCATCAGAGGAGATTTTGCTCTGTGTGATAGAGGTTCCATGCCATTATTCTGTATTAAAAATGGGAGTGTCAAATACAACATTAATGGCTAAACAATGTCAAATCCCCATGAGAACTCATGACTATTTCTCTTTAACTAACATTTCTCCACACAACAGAAAGCTTTCCTTTCAATACTGAGAGTTTGAAGCGGGTAGAGACCGTTGGTCTTTCCACTCTTGGTTGCCAATGAGAGCCAAAAGACAGCTAAACACTGTCAAATTCCCTAACAAAATCCTAACCTACAAGTTTTCAATTAACCATATTGTTTTATCAAGTACAGACACAGAGAAAATCTTTGAACAAAAGAAAAATAAAAAGAGAGCCAAACAAAACTGAACTGACACAATATCCTTTGCTTCAAATGCCATGTATGTCACCAACCTTGGTGGCCAATGAGAGCCAAAAGACAGCTAAACACTGTCAAATTCCCTAACAAAATCCAAACCTACAAGTTTTCAATTAACCATATTTTTTTCTCAAGTACTGACACAGAGAAGGTCTTTGAACAAAAGAAAAATAAAAAGAGAGCAAAACAAAACTGAACTGACACAATATCCTTTGCTTCCAATGCCAGGTATGTCACCAACCTGCAATGTAATCAAGCTGTGGTATAGCCACATCTGCATAGGTCTGGATGAAATATCCCCAGAGTGTGTTCAGACTTTGGAATTGATCATCACCCCAGCCATCCTGCTCATCCCCTCCAGTGTGAACACTCCTATCAGGTAGGTCTAACTCTGTCTGGTCTGTGAAGAAAGACCCCCACATGCTGGATGTGATGAACTCCTTCTCTGTGGTTGAAGGTCCCTAAAGGTTGTAAAGAGAGAGAGAGAGAGAGAGAGAGAGAGAAGAATAGGTACACATGATAGAAAGGGATATGCAGAAGTAACCTACCCTTACTGAAATGAAATGGAAAACAAAATTACATTTTATATGGAAATAAAGAGGAAAGTATCACGCAGGTATGTACAAGGATCTAAATAACAACATCTGGCGCAGGCCTCTTCAGACTAGCTAAATCTCCGCCGATTGGCTGAAACAAAATATTGCTCTAAAAGAAACTGTTGCCATTGCCACATTTCAAAACTGAAATAAAATGGAGCAAAATCATGATTTTCATATTCATGCAATATTTCTATATACCTTACATCAAAGTGCAAATTCCAAAGCGGAATACACAGTTAGTTGACAACGAAATTATTCATGCCCTTAACAAAGATTTGACTTTTTTTTCCTATTATATTATGTAAAAAATTGGTTTGTCCTGGTTTAAGTTACCTCGACATGTGACAATTATATAACAACAATTACACAAGACATTTTCCAAAATTTTATAGGTCAGGGGTATTTTATTCGCTTTTTAAAAATGAAAGATAGCTTGTCCAGAACTATTCATATATTACTGAATAGCAAAGAGAGAGAGAGAGAGAGAGAGAGAGAGAAATTTTAGAATGTCTAAAATGTGTATTCATTTTTGAAATACTTCAATGCCATGCCTGGAACAGAGAATGAATACTTCCAAAATGTCAGGAAATCCATGCATTACTATTTCAGCTGCTCTGCAAATGGAGAGAAACCACAATCATTGTTCAACCACAGATGACAGCTAAAAGCATTCAACTAAAGAGTACATTCCACTAGTCCACCTTTCTTTCTTAAGAAACATGCAAGATTTCAAGATTTCAAGATTTCAAGATTCGGGGTTCGAATCCCTACCACGACACTTATGTCCTTTGGCAAGATATGAATCTACATTTGCCACTCTACGCAGGTGTTAAGTGGGTACCTGGTAGGATGTGAAAGTCATTTGATTTGCTTAGCATTGTGAGTACCTGTAAAATGGTGCTTGGCTGGAATGGAGAAGGTGCATAATTGATGTTCGGGAAAGGTTGAATTCAATGACTGGGATAACAATATTTTGGACGGCGCTTAGACACATCACAGAGAGCTGTATTAGGCGCTATATAAATGCAGAATATTAAGGAATATGAATCATTTTAACTGTATGTTTACTCACTCCCAAGATGAAAGAGTGCCATCTACGGTTTGATATGCACATCTAGACATTGCATGCTGGGTGTAGAAATTTTGCAGAAACTTTCTGCACTTTGAACCATATAGGGGAGCGTTTCATGAAGAGTTTTGTCAGTGAAAATCACCGACAAATGTTATAAGCTACTGAAAATACTCGCATCTGATTGGCTGAAAGCAAATTAGTCGGTGAAAACCACTGACTAATTGTTTCATGAAACGCCTCCCAGATCTTAGTCAAACAGTAATCAATGGCGATCACATCAATATTTACTGATATTGATATGAGGGTGCAAAATCAAAACATAATTGACAACTGAGAGTAAATAACGACACTTTCAGAGCAAAGAGTAACATAGAATAAAAGAAATTGATGCTGATGAAAGAAATGATGTTCTTAACTGTCAGCATGTCATAGCCTCCTCAGTAAAGCAGAAAAGACTGAATCTAATTTCAAATAGGATAGAACTCTTTGCGAAGTTTGAATCATGGCATTTATGGATGACTCCTAGCAATAATCATCCAAACCAAGAAAATAACAACAGGAGTATTTTCTCCCACTGAAAAAGAAAACTACTCCTATATGGTAAAAAAAAACATCTCCTGCAAAGTACACGTGTGTTCAGTACCTACAAGTCCACAGGATTGGTGGTGTTCTGCATAACTGTATAATATTTTGAAGCCACCATAATCATATTTTCCCCCCTTAAGATGGAAAAAGAAAAATTGTCTGTGGCATTCTCCTGCATATGCAATGACTTTTTTTATATAAAGCAAACAGTTTTTCTCATGCTTCTTGAAAGGCTACAGCATTATGCCTGCAAACTGAACCCTGAACTACATGTAACTGTTTTCATTTATCCAACACTGGTAAATGCATTTGTCTCCAACTCTAATCAACTCACTAAGATTTTTCCTCTCTTAGGAGGTGGTGCATCCGTCTGGTCTCCATTTCCTGGTTCCTCTACCAGTCCTTCTGCCTCCATCTCCTCTAAGATAAGGAAAGGGTACCATCCAGCAGACTGTGGACATGGTGGAGGGAGGACGTCAGAACGGACACTGTCAGCAAAGTATGCAACCTACAAGAAAACAGAATTACACAAGAAGAATAAATTCAACAAACTTATTTCCTTGTAATTTACATACACACATACTTATATAATGTACATCTCATAATCTTTTCATAAAACTAGCCTTTAAAAAAAACCAAAAACACCGCCATCCAAAACCTTGTATCATGTGACACAATATTTCCTTTGGTGGACGCTATGAATGAAACAAGACAGTATCTTTAAAATTGCATTAGTGCTGCTGAATTCAAAATTTACATCAGCTCTAATTGCACACAAATGCTAATGATTTGGATTGAAACTTTTTATATATAACTAATTTCTCCAAAGAGTTCACAACATATTCTTCACATCAAATAAATGAGAATGATTTTCATGTGGTTAAAAGGGTATCAAAATGCTTTGACATTCAGAGAATAGCATCAATTAATTTTGAAAATTAAGCAAAGGGGTGATAGGTGAGGAAGTATTTATGAAGAAGGGAGAAAAAAGTAAATTTTAGTTATGATGTGCTTTTAAAAAGGCAAAAATGAAAACAAATATACTCCGCCAATAAAAAAAAATAGTAAAAACAGAACTAAAAGCAAAGTTATGCAAAGCATATTCAGCCTCATATTTGCACGTTTTTCCCATGCACAAAAATAAGATTTCATAATTTCATAATAACACATCACAAACCTTCGGGTTTTCCTTGCCAGTAATTTTCTTCAAGTAGGAATGGAAAGTATGGACACTCCTTTGGAGGTACTTGCAACCAGTCTGTAGCTCACTTATCTCATCTCCTTCCTTGTTATTAACTGAAATTTATTAAAAAAACAGACAGTGTCCAACATGTGTTAAAGTCTTCATAAAAGTGTAATAAATTGTAGGCCAACGTCATGATATACTTGAATTAAAGGTTAGAAAATTCTTTGGTGTCCTCAAAAATCAAGTAAAATATTAAGGAGCACATTGCAAGAAAAGAAAATCTTCCATCTATTCACATATTCCATTTATTTTTAACAATCAGTTGATGCATTTATCAAATGTTTTCACTGCTTATGAAGTCTTGATATTTATTTTTATTGTACAGCGCCTGTTTTGTTTATTTTGTGACATCACAAGTAGCACGCGCATTATATGCATTTGTATTTGTTGAGTATGAGGCAAAGCAAGGCAATGGGCACTACACAAGATACGTGCCACACACAGACAGGCATATTGCAGTCAAAACTTCTTTCCCTATTTTTAAAAATGATGATTTGTGAACCAAAATTTTACCTTTTTTTTCCTCATCAGTTTCTCATCAAACGTCCAAGACATTGTACAATGCAAATAGCAAATCTTCTAATTTGTGCAATGGTACGAGATTTGGCATTTGGTGAAAGAGCGAAATTTCGTACCATGGCACTCATGTCTATTTACTATTTGTATACTGTTTATTTCGCATTCGTTCATTCATTAAATTATATATTTATTCATTCTTTTTGTAAATATAGCTACATGAGTAGTAATTACTGACTTTGAGCTAATGTGATAAATTCTGGAGTTAAATTTAGGTAATCTGTTACATCATTTATATATGAAAGGTGAGGGAGTGACCAGGAACAGCTACGTTACATAAGGTTGCAAAATATACACATGGATTTAAGATTTCAAGACTACAGAATTTTATGCAGGGAATGTGTACTTAAGATTGGCCCATTGTAACTGATGATGATGATGATTTGGCATCTAACTCTTGTAAAAGACTAAGAATTTACTAACATCTTTACCAGCCATTCTGAGAGGTTTTTTTTTTTTAATTTTCTAAAAATTCATTGAGAGTGTCTGGGTGTCATGAAAGCATCAATGTCTTTACAATCTTCATCTTTTACATCATAAAAGCATCAGTGACAAGGTTATTAATTTGTAAAAACAAACATTGAATAAAATCTATTCTTTACCGATAGAATAAAAAGGTCTCTCTGACTGCTCTTTGGTGAAGTACCCTGGTTTCCTTGCATACATCATGGAAACATTAAAGTAGTCCTGAGAGTCTTTACTGCAAAAAGATAATCAAAGAAAATATTCAATCATATTAGTGCAACATAACTAAATGCATTCTCTGAAATTACAGGGCAATAGATATTATATTCATGAACAACATGGTATGAATGGTTGTTTTAGGTAGCCTAGTGAAGCAGGACGATGTGCAAACAGATTCCAAAGTAGGCTTTCTATACTCTGCAACATTCAATCTTCATTTCTTTTTCCCCCAAGTTTTCAGCACTTTCATCTAAGATAACCAGTGGATTTTGACAAAAAAATTTAATTACACAAAAAAGTGAACATGTTGTTTAAAGTACTAAGAAAGCATTGGCACATGAAGTGATTCATCTTTTTCGCAGTGAAAAAAGAAGAAATTTGTCACAGTATTATGAGAAAAAAGAAATTATGCTGAAACCAGTCCTGACAAGATATTGCACTTTTACTTGTAGTTTGTTTTTAAATTCTATTTTTACAAACAGTAAAAAAAAAAATCCATGTGAAGTTCATTCAATAATAAATGTTTTGGAGGCTGTATAATAAAAAAAAAAAGGAAGAACAATCTTTTCACTTAAAAGTACACTTTAATCTTACCAAAGTATATTTTCCAGCAGAGATTCAGCATAATCTACATGAGAGCTTGTGAGAAGGAACGTCACCTTCCCGGCATCCTTCAGCCTCTTGAACCTTCCCTTGACAGAATCACTGCATGGGACAACATAATTCAAGGGATCGGCCTTGTAGGTGGGAAAGTATCCTCAAACATTATCTACAAAATTAAAAGAAAAACAAAAAGGAACTGTTAAAGGAGGATATTTAACAAGAAAGAAGTCATGACTTCATATACATGTACCCTTTAAACTACTAAAATAATAAAACACTGATCGCAGTATAGGATATTATGATGATAGTTTGTTTTTTGTTAGGATACAGCAATACTAACATCAAACATGTCCTTCAGAATTTTCACTGTAATAACAATAGTCCTGTACAAACAATCCCATCGGATGACTTCTGCAATGTGCTCACATGACCGGAAACAAGAAAGGAAAATTTTCAGT
>JAPZVO010001100.1:0-22094 GCA_029962745.1 Echinometra lucunter
GGGGCCATCTGGACTCCTGTTAGGCAAATTATAGGGGGCGTCGAATCCGTTTTACACTTTTTGGGGGGGAGGAGGCGGTGGACACTCTAAAAAAAACTTTTTTGGGGAAGACAAAAAAAACTTTTTTGGGGAAGACAAAAAAATTGTGGGGGGGACACACCCACACACACACACACATAGATCCTCAATTTAAAATGGGGGGTGGCATAATAATAATGTATAAATTTATATAGCGCATTTTCCATATAACATATGAAAGTATATTACTTTTTTTTTTTAAACAACACATGCACACGTTGGTATGAATATGCATATAGCACATCACTTTATTTTATATACGATAAAACAGCAATGTAGATAAAATGTCTTGCTCTTGAAGGGCATAAGTGCCTTGCTGGGGATTGAACCCCGGACCTTCGCGTCTCCAGTCTAGCGCCTTAAGCCACTCAACTTCGGCACCTCTAATACTGCAAGGGGTGCAAAGGGCGCGCGGGCCCCTTTGATTTTTCTGTTTTGTGATTTTTTTTTTCTTTTTTTTTTTAATACTCTACGGATTACCTCCTTGAATATAGCGCAAGCTTTTCATTAAATTTCTTTGGTTTCATTACCAAGTATACCGTTAATAAAGCACACCACACTTCATTGTAGGAAGCACCCACCCTCTACTTCAAGATTTTAATCATGATAAAGCTCGAATTTAGAGTGGTACAGAGGCTAAAAATTTTAGGAAAGTAGATTAGCTACTGTTTATTTCACGATCCATGAGCGTTCGCGCCTGTATAATATTGCAGACCCAACTCTCCCTTCGCTTTCCTGTCTAGCTCATAGAGTAAAATCCGGAGAGTGTAACTCGATGTGCTGTGCCTCCTTAGTCTACTCCGATCCGGGGACGTAACAAACTAAGATATGGCAATAAAATTTGGCGTTTTCCCTTATTTCCCATTTTCATGAACTTTATAAGTAGCACAGTGCTACGTATTTAATCATGAAAATAAAACTTTAAATAAGCAACAACAACAAAAAAAAAATCTCTTCAAAATTTTTTCCAATACCATGCACCCTTGGATTGTTTGTTTGGTTTTTTTTTTTTTTAACGCGGTTTTTAAATCCCAGGACCATGATGTAAATCAGTTTTAAATTGTTATATTGATTGAATATGTTTGAATATTAGAATAAAAGATAAATAAATGAATTATATGAAATAAATTTCAAAGGATATACCGCGATGATATCAGGCCTAACTAATCACCGGTACAGCTACGCTGTCGTCTAATGTGTCATTAGTATGTGCATCCTTTAGTACGTCGGTGATGGAGCAAAATGATAATTTTTGTCATCGACAATAAATGAGAACGATTCTTGGTTCTGATCTGAGCTTTACAGTTTAATATGATTTTTCTATTTACCATGGATGTGATTTCCACATTCATTTAGGCTCTAGGTTAGTGTAATACTAGGTTAGCGTAACAGTGAATAATAATGACTACATTTTAGTAAATGATATCATCTTTAGGCCTATAATCAAACATTATTTTTATCTAGCGCTTCAAGCATAATCACATGCAGGACATGTATTAACATTGGCAGTTCTAGGCGAAAACGGCGGCACCCTCTCCAAATGGTGGCCAGAGACATAGGCCAGAGACATAGGCCAGAGACCGGCAACAACAATAACAACAACCCTTTTTTTTCAAACTTTACTAGTCAGTTATCGATTAAACAAAGTACTCTGCCTCTGCAACTTTTATTTTCTTTTGGTATAGGGTTCCGATACAGAGAAGAAAGGGAAAAGAGAGAGAAAAAATGGGAAAATGAAGGGAGAAAGAAGAAAAGAAGAAAAGAAGAAAAGAAGAAAAGAAAGGAAGATAATAGAAAGGGGAATCGGATGGGGTGGGTTGGAGTGGGGGAAACATTAAGAAAGAATGAACTATTGTGTAACCTGATGTGAAAGATAGATGATATTGAAAATTAGCGTATGCTCAGCCCCTTCCCCTCCCTATAAAAATTGTTGAGGATATTTGAACCGTCGCCACTATATCTATCCCCCCCCCCTCCACACACCTCTCCCCAAACGAGGAATTTTATTTGTTTCATGCTTGTAGATCGACTGATCCCTATCAAAGAGTATAGAGGCAGATATTGGATACTGAGAGGGGGTGTAATCAACCATCGTTGTTTAAAGTTTATGTGTTTTGCCTTCATTTATTAGAATGAGATTAATCGATCCGAGATTATTTGAAGTATCCGACATTTTCATATGCTCATACTGTAATATAGATTCCAAGAGAGCTTAGATCATGCTGGGCAGAAATTTCGGGGGACAGGGGTGTGTCCCCCTTCTCCATAACCACCCCCCCCCAAAAAAAAAAAAAAATATTTGGGAAGACCACCCTTTTGTAAGAAAAACAAGGAGTTTAAAGACGAACATTTTAGAAAAAGAATCCCCTTTCTCTTTCTTTCTTGTTTTTTTTTTTTCAAATAATTTTTTTCTTTTGCTCGTCTCAGAAATTTCAGATGTGCCTCCTTCACGTTTTAAGTTTCAAAATTAATTTACGCCCATGGTGAGAGAGAGAGAGAGAGAGAGAGAGAGAGAGAGAGAGAGAGAGAGAGAGAGAGAGAGAGCTTGCTTTGTTTTTCTTTTGTTTGTTCTTTGTTTTTTGCTTATCAGCGAATTTGGAGGATAAAACAGACACGTAAACATGCCGAGGACTTTTTTTTTTTTTTTTTTTTTTTGCTTGTCATCAAATTTTTGGGCAAAGCAGACACCTGCCGATCACCCCCCCCCCCCCCCCCCCCCCCTAGAAACATTCTGGATCTGCCGCTGATGACAAGGAGGTAAAATGCATGAAGAATGGGAGTCATTTACCAGTCATCAAGTCTGCTCTGGTTTTTCTTTTTCCAAGAGGATATGCACTTTACTTGTGCACGTGCTTGCACAGTTCAAAAAATGAATGTCCTGCCTATATAGCACTCACCACTGCACACCCATTTCTCACCTACATGTCCGCCCTAATTAATGCACAAATAAATTCAATATAGATTCCCTACAGGCGCTACTCAGTTTGGGAAAGATGGGTCCCTACGTGAGAATTCATATAGTTTGAAATATGGTTTAAAATTGTCATTGTAATATAATATAATGCATATCGGATTGAAAATCACAAATATTTTATCTTTTAAATTCCATGCAGATAATGAAGATTGTCTAAAATAAACAATTACAGTAAAATGTACTTTAGTAATGCGCTGAATTCCAGGAATCCATGTTAATCTCATAAACATCACGTGACAAGGGGTGGATAAGATGATCTGAAAAGAGAAAGTGAGACAAATCTTTGTGATCAAAATAAGGAAATTAAAATTACTTTTGCACATTTTGACATTTTGAAAGTGGCATTTTCCCACAGTCATTGCAATACTCTTTAACATTTCAGCATAGATGCGCATGTATTTATAACTCTGTTTTTACAAAACCATAATCGTGACGAGCGAACCAGTGACAGATAAGAGATTCGTTGAGAGAGATCCCTTCCAGAGGGATTTTAATTTATATGTTTCTGTAAACAATCCTAAACGTTTTATTTGTAATGAGCGGTATATCTGTGTCTGTAGGGATATGTTCCCACGTATGGCATATCAGTTTGAGTATGAAATGAATTGATTTGTATCATAACGGGGTTTGATGTGCAAGGGACTCTATGCACGGCCAGGGATTGAGGTAAGGTGAGCCAATGGGTTATCACGGTCTGTCTTTGGGAAAATGAATTTCAATGTTTGAGGATTCAATGATATTAAGTAACAGAGGAGCAGCGCCCCCTATTGTCATTCAAATTACCTTTTGTTTTTCTTTGTTCTTTTCTTTTGATTTGGAGCCAGCAATGGCCCGCAAAAATATTTTGTTAGTCAACTTGGCTCATGTCACCTCCCGAGAATATCGCTTTTGTTCTAAAATATCAAGGATTGTAAAAAAGTCATTATTTATCATTTCATCTTACTTGTAGAAAGAATCTTTTAAACCCGTTTGTTTCATCAGTGCTCGACATGTTCATCCACACTATCTCGTTATGAATCTAGTACAATGACGATTGTGGACTACTGCATATTATTTTAATGATCAACAAGTAAATATGTCCTCCTAATCCACTTTTAACAGTTTAAGGCAAACTCGGTAACGATCATCTTCTTTAGGTTTATTTTTCCATTCTGTTTTCTTTTTCCTGTCTGTTCTTTCTATAAAATGAGCTACTTTAAAGATGACATTGTTTACATATTCACTTGAGAAAGACTTTTATATAAGGTCCGGTCTTTCTTGTCTACAAATGCTTTCATTAATGTACATGTTTATTATCTTTTTTTTTTAAAATCTTGTTATTGTTTTCTTATTTTCAGTGCAATGTACACTCTTATTTCCACGGTGTCAAATTGACTCGGAAACTGCGTCAGCTGGGAGTCAACTCTATTCCGAGTTAAAGTGACTCGTTTTCCTAGTTACTTTGACTCGGAATTGAGTCGATTCTCAGATAATGCCACACCATTCCGAGTCAAATTAATTCGGAATCTGATTCACTTCAACTCGGAATAGAGTTGACTCCCAGCTGACGCCGTTTCAGAGTCAATTTGACACCGTGGAGATAAGAGTGAATATTGTTGTATCTTATACATTTGCTTGCCTTTGTATGTTTTTTTAAATGAAAGTATTAAATAAATAAACTAAACTAGACTGAACTGAATTAATTTCTTACTGTAGAAAAATTCCCTGCTCTGGTTTATTCCACAACGTAGGGCTCTAAACTGCATCCAAGCATTGTCCATGATTTGCAATTAAGAATAGTCACTCTACAATATTATATCCCGAAAAGAGAAAATGAGTATAGTGGGAAAAATGATTCTTAACTAAGTTATTTTCTCTTAGCTCAGTGCCTACTAATAACGGGTCCCTGCCATCTATGTGGAATATAAGAGCTGCAGCAGTTAATTAGTTTATTTAACAAAAAACAAAAAACAAAACAAACAGTCCCCTTCAGTGGTATTAGAAAAAAATAAGGATATTATAAAACGAAATTCGGGAGGAAATTCTATACGTACACCAATAATACAATATTTCTACATCTATATTCAAGTCTAGTATGATAAATAGGTGATTTGAACATTCGAGATTTAACGAAGCTAAAAAAAAGTGTTAATAAGGTTATGTAAGATCGGGCTGAACATCTTTTTTTTTTTGTAAAGAGCTATAAAATCATGTGAATTTTCTTGTAAAACGCTAACAAAACTAGCAGAAATGTACTGACTCTGTGATACATAACCTATAATGTCCAAAATGTAAAGTGTTTTACATCGCCTAGTTTGTCTTTCCTTTTAAAAACTAAAATTCATGCGCTTGCAAGCCTGCAGGCAATATACCCAGGCGTAAATACATGACGATCTCTCCCTACGATTCTGGTCTAAATGAAGTCATCTACCTCCACTAGGGTCATGGGCACGTAATGACGTTGCTAGGACCAAATTTAAGGGACGTCTGACGACTTTAACACATACTGGCACCATTTACGTAGACAATGTCATGTGAAATGGATGAGGAATGGAAACTACGTCGATCTCCTAAAAAACATTGATATCTTGGAAAATCACCATCAGGAATGAATATTTAACACACACACACAAAAAAAAATCCACTGAAAATATCAATTTGATCCCAGACGACCAACAAGCAAGACAGGCTTCTTAGTATACAGCAAACCGATACTTTTCCAGTTCCCTTTTTCCGAAATGCTTATGACAGGCACCGATCCTTTACAAAAAGGGATATGGAAAATACTATAATCACAGAAACCAAGAAAACAGAGTTTTGACAAGTTCAGAAAAATGTGATGAGATTGTAGAGGTAACCCTTTTTGAACCCGAGTCGTGACAATTAGCAAAATAGATGCAACTGAAAGTATTATGATGATTCTTAACTACTTTATTCTAAAGAATCAATAATAACTATAGCGGAAACGAGATATGACCGGGGATGAAGTTTTACACCAACAGAGGCAATTTTTTTTTTGAGGGACACTTTTATGGCTCGTATTGGGGAAACCCCTCTGCGGCCTTTCCCTGATTTCATTTCACCTCCTAGGCCTGATCATCAGTTATAAATCTGTCGTTGTCATTTAAAGCAGTCTATTGATCAAATTTTACAACATTTATGATTTTATCTCATTCGTTAAAGTTGAACAGAAAATCTGTCCATATAAGAAATCTGTTCAAATAACTGGAACATCTCCTTCGCGTGAGGGTGAAACTAAACCATATCCAGGAGTCTTCACCCAAGGCATGATATTTCTTCAAGGTTTCTGAGAGCAACTCCCCCCCCCCCCCCCCCACCCAAAAAAAAAAAGAAACAATTTTCAAAAATGATCCAAATGAGACAGAGTGGTTTATCTTATCATTTCATAGCCCGGAGGAACAAGCCCCCGTCTTGGATCTGCCAATGTTTTAAACATCAGTCATCAAACTGGCATATTGTCAAGAAAACTTTGGTAGCAGTGAACTAGCAGGGGCGGCGTTGATCTGGAGGCATGCTTCCCAAAGAACTCTGTAATTTTGATGAAATCTGAGCCACAGCATGGGTCATATTCTCATGTCTCATGAAGCACCAATTGCTACTGAAAACTTTTCTTTTTCTTTTTCTTTTTTTTTTTATAAATTTTTACAGGCCTGCATAGTCGAGGGCCTACATGTCTTCCCTATGCTGGATACCCCAGTTTCCTTAATAGAATCAACGAAGAAGATCCTACTTATCACGACAGGGTTGCTATAAAGTGACCGATAAAACTAAGCAGTGGTCAAAATGGCTAGAGGCACTGACGTACTGAGGGGGGGGGGGGGGGGGGGTTGGGGCAGTTGCTATGACATGATTTTCCGAGGTTTTTTCCTCCCTTTTTGTAACTTAACTTTTCTGCCCTCAGAAGTCTTCGCTCATTACGCCACTGGCTAAGGGTTTATCAAACAGTACAAAATAGTGAACGTGTTCCTCTTGACTAGCATGCCCCATCCAGCCCCAGCCCCTACACTGAAAAGTTAGCTGCGGCATTGACTGTTACCGCCGAATGACCGACTAGCAATCACTGAATTCCTGAAGAAACTTTCGAATTCTTCTCTCAAAAAATGTTTAGGCAGACGGGTAGTCATATCCTGCCATAAAGGATATCCGCAGAATAAATTAAGTTCAAAAGGAAACACATTTGTGGCACATGGAAATAAAACTAGAGATTACGGTAAGTTTGAGAAGACGGCAGGAAAATGAATTGAAACGAAGTTTCCTCTTGCCATGATTGTTTCCACCTTAATTGTCCCGATGTACTTCTTTGTAAAATTGGTGGTTCCTCAACACGAATTTGAATTAATCAAATATAAATAACATTCATTCAAGTAGTAGTAAAGGAGAAAAATCTTTAGAAAAGGTGTTTAAAAATAGCTCTCTTTTTCCGCAAACATCACATTTTCAGAAGGATCACGCCATAATACATTCATGTACCCAAATCAACCGTTGAATCTTTTGTTGTGCCTGAGTCATGGCATATTTACATGTAATGATTATACTTATGGAGGTTCAAACAAAATTATCATGATGTTTATCAGAGCGTCTAATAATAATAGGGTTCCAGAAATAGATCTATTAGGGGTAGGAATCCGAATTCATTGCAGATTTATACGAATAGCTAAGCAGAGGAGAGAATTCGAGAAAGCAAATAGTATAGAAAGAACAGACAGATCAAGAACCAAGTAAAATAGAAACATTTTTAGGCAACAGAGTCCTCAGAACCAAAAAAAAAATAAAGATGAACAGCTATTGTCGTTGTTGCTGTTGTTGTTGGTGGTGGTGGTGTTGTGTATGGGCAATCACAGCATTCTAGTTAGTGTGGCGCCCTAAAGTAATTATGATTAAAGGTTGCTGTCATTGATTCCTGCTCATTCTCCACCTTTTGGGACAAAAATCCATGCTTGATGGCACATGGACGTATATTGACTAATGCCAACATACCCTGGTGTCCTTCAAATATTCCAGCGACGAACTTTGTACGCTTATTTTCATGGAGGTGACTTATTTTCCGCAAAACATTTGGAGGGGGCTCCCGTTGAAAGAAAATAGTAAAGTATACGCAAAACGATGGCAGCATACCTAGTGCTGCGAAGGATTATGTTTTTTTTGACGTGAACATTTCCACTCACCGAGATTCAGCCTTCTGTAGTGTACATTCTCGTAAAAAAAGTATCATATCAATATCTCAATATTCCTCCTGTACATGTTATGGTGCAAATTTGTATATTCTGCACGTTTCAGAATTGACATTACACCAACAAAATAGCTTAAACATCATTATCATTCCAATGTGTCATTAGCCTAAGGATTCTCTCAAGATCCACATATTTATATTCTGAAGCACAACGTTCGGAGAGAAAAGTACATCGAGTGTCCTACTTTGTAGTCGATGGGAAGTAAATACATTTAGTTTACGACGAATATTACTCAGTCCTGATGTTTATTTTGTACAAATCGATGAAAAGAGCGCAAATATAAAATATCCCTTTCTATACATGAAAGGTTCTCTTGGTTTTTCTTTGTTCGATTTAAGTCAACATCCAGAACAAGTCGAAATCAAGCCAGAACAGGATAATGTCGACAAAATGACTCTAAAGTTTACAATGATTTTATTTTATGCGTATATACTGAAAATTCAGGATAACAGTGAAAAGACCAATAAGATACATATGAGAAGACGAGAGAACACAAGGAAACTACTTTTTTAGGAGTGAATTTCAGAAGAGAGTGAATTTAGAGTGAATTAAGAATAAAAAGTGTGATATTCACTCTTTGAGGGGTGGCCTCAGTGATCACTCAAAATTCTTGAGTGATCACTGAGGTCACCCCTAAAAGAGTGAATAAAAGAGTGAATATAAAACATTTTCCTCTTAATTCACTCTTAATTCACTCTAAATTCACTCTCTTCTGAAATTCATCCCAAAGAGAATAAAAGCGTTCACTCTTTTTTTTTTAAAAGAGAGTATATTGAATTTGATTTTCCAGTCTTCCTTTAAAACAACTGAGATTTACTGCCAGTCTCTCTCTTTCTCTCTCCCTCTCTTTCTCTTTCTCTCTCTTTCTTCTACTTTGTGTTTTATTTCTTTTCAGTGACTTTCTGTTTCTTAGCCTTCTTTCCATGATATTCTAAAATGTGTAGACCTATATGCACATAATATAGCGTTCTTCATTTTCCTAGATAAATTATGTGTATGTCTTTCCGCCTATATCCCATTCACTCTCTCTTTCCTTAGCTATCCCTCTTTCTCGTTCTTCCTCCCTTTCCTTCTGTATTTCTATATGTCTTTCATCCTCTCTCTCTTTCTCTCTCTCTCTCTCTCTCTCTCTCTCTCTCTCTCTCTCTCTCTCTCTCTCTCTCTCTCTCTCTCTCTCTCTCTCTCTTCGAGGATCCATGCAGGAAGATGAACAGCGTGGTTATCTTCCGTTTGTCATTTCCCATCTCCACTGCTGGTTGTATTCTTATCTTTCCTTCCTCCAACAAACATTCATATCTTTGGATCTTGATCGGCTTTTCTTTTCCTTTCATACCAGAGGCGCTGGGGCGGGGCGGGGCTGGGGGCTGTAGTCCCTAAAATTTCGGCTAAAATTATTTTTAAAAATAAAAAATAAAAAATGAACTATAATTTTGTAAAACTTAATCATTCATTTTCCTCAAAGGCTCGCAAACTCATAAAACCTCAAGGGCTTCAAAGGACTCCGCCCCTGGATCCCGCCTGTTTGGTTGTCAGCTCCCATTCCAAAAATGTTCCACAGCCCTGCACAGAATGATATCCGATGAATAAAACAACCGGTTGATAATGTTCATTTACATTCCATCAGTATCACAGTGTCCATAAATTATATGCGCTATATAGGGTATGAAATGGATAAGAAAATTATGCTAACGACATGCTAAAGATTATGACTATTGACTATACTTAATGTATTTTTTTTTGGGGGGGGGGTTAGGATGCGTTGCAGAGCACTTATCCAACTATGTGTTGCTTGTACTTAGTTGAACTGCTTTATGTTGCATATGAAATTGCAGGAATGGAAGTAATCATTATAATGAAATGATCGTTTTTACAATATTTTAGGATATACATGTACGTCAATTTATCAGTTCTAGTCAATACAGAAACAGAAAAATAAATTCATTTTATAGCAACAGCACATTTGACTATGAATCTATAGGGGGAACAAATGGAAAGAGAGAGCAGATATAGGGAGATGGGAAAGGCAACATGAAAAGAAGATGAAAAGATGATACCAGCCCTTCCGCCTCCCCCCCCCCCCTTCTCTCTCTCTCTCCCTCTCTCAGTCCCGGTTCTATCACGTTTCACCCCCCCCCCCTTACACAGGTAAAACATACAGACTGGGCCCTGTCACCAGCAAATAGCCAAACCCTAACATATATTTCAGAACACTGACTCATATTCTAATACTAAAGCACTAAATGTCCTTTGGCCATGTTGGCAAGATATGAATCTACGTTTGCCACTCTCCACCCAGGTGTAAATGGGAATTTCTTTGAATGCTGTGAGCACTGAAATTGGTAGCCTAGCTGAGCCGGGGTATAATATTGAGAGCGCCTTCAGCACCTTCTCTGGTGGATATGTGCGCTATATAAACAATCATCATTATTATCATTATTATCATTATTATTAAATTTGTGCATTTTCTGCAGATGTTGATATTGATTTTCAAAGTAGTCATTATTATTTTATTGTCAAATCATCACAAATCAATAAAATAAAAGTACAATGCTTTGACGGGAGCTGAAATGACAAATCCAATCACTGATGCCCTCAGGTATGCTTTCAGCATAAATTTTCGTCGAAGTTTTGCCTAGAGCACTGTGCAAATGTTAATCGAATAGTTATTTTGAATGGCTAATCGATCACTGTCTTTGTTAAATATTTACATGATAGTTATGTGTTAATATGGTCATGTGCTATCCCTCGATCATATATTCTTTTGTCTTGTATTCTATACCATTGATATATCTGTATTTGTATTTATGTTATATCATATTGTATCATACACTTTAACCAGTATTATGATCGTAAATAAAACCAACCAACCAACATCAGTTCAAATCTAGGATTATTTATAGGGGTTGGTTCCTTCCTCTATTTGTCCCTCCCCTCGATACGTCACTTGAAAAATTGATGGCAGCGCCTTCATTCTGTTCATACTGAAAAGTTGTGTATTGTTTTTCTCAGCATATCTATATTCATGTTCTCAGTCATTTAACTTTAAAGAAAAAAATCGTTGGAAATTTGTATGTGAGTATAAAGTTACAAATTAGACAGGAACGTCGATGCGATCAAGTTGTATAGGCCTGTATAGTCCTACATGTCCTATGCGAATGTGACATTTTGTTGCAGTCACTGGCAGAGAGATAGGTAGGGGTGGAAGAATATTATACCCTCGTGTCTTGACTTTATACAGTGCAGCCAAAACATACCTAATACGCAACCCCTCACATGACGAAACATGCGCATAATCTTCAATACTCAAAGAAAGAAAGAAAAGGAAAAAAAACAACATACATCAAATAACCTGGTAGACAAACATGGAGGTAAATAGACACTTTATTTCATGTCGCCTACCTCAAGGAAATTTTTCTCTCTTCTCTCTTTCCATTGTCTTTTCGTTTACCATAGATCTTTGAGTTTCTTTACTCATACTTCTACCACCATGACCACAGCTTAACTCAACAAGCATGACAAGAGAAGGGCTCTTGAAACATGTCATGTGAAAATCTCTAAATGAAGGTGAGACGAAGGAGAGATGAGGGAGGGGAGAAAACTTGGAAAAACCCCCCCCCCCAAAAAAAAAAAAATAGTTTAATACAGTTTGTGTGGTCATCATGTTTCAGTCATGGAGGGATAACAACTATGTGAGTCTTTTTCACTAAATGCAGTCAGGTAAACTATTCAAATAACGGGTTAATATTATTTGCAATGTTTCAGATCATTATTTTAAACAGATTGAATTAATGCGAATAATGTTACACATACATCGAGCTGGCTTAATTTGTACATTCCTCCATCAGAAACCCAACTTTATTCTAACCAAGGAGCTTCGAGCAGACTGGCGCGCTAATCGGGTATTATGATCAGCACCTGCTTGCATATACCCTATTCTGCAATATAAGAGAGAAGCACACAGTTATTATCGCCTTTTCGGCCTCAACATTACTTCCATAAAATCAGATCGAAGTACCCCTGATCGAGTTTCATTCGTTGGCTCCGCACCACGTCCAAGAATGTACTTATTCACACCCTGTCAATGATAAGCAACCTTTAATGATAAAGTTACGTTAAGGAAAAAAATGGTAGATACCTTTTGTAACGTAACACATTTATTATAAACACATTAATTTATATTCAGTTATGAAATCATCTATCGCTAATTCACATAAGGGGGGGGGGTAGTCTATCATTTATTACACTGTAATAAAAACGACGTTTAAATTTGCACTGCTTAAAACAAAGTTGTTTAAAATATAAAGTATGATGCTTAAAATGTAAACAATGCTGTTTAAAAGACAGATTTTGTATTTTAAACAAACATTTCTTGAAACATGAAGGAATTATTATAATAATTTTTAAATGCTGTTAAAAAAACAACTCGTGAATATTCATGAGTATCAAAATTACTGCGTTTGCAACTCACAAGTCAACTTTTTCTTCTTTGTTTTATGCGAATTTTACAGCATTACAACTTTTTAATCTTACTCGCTAGTTGGTGGATTTGCTTCGTCCTGCACATTTTGGAGTTGTGTTGGTTGTTGGAGGTATGGCTTGTGCAGACGAGGTTGTGGCAGTAGAAATAAAAGGTTGCTACCATTCTCCAATATCTTTGAAGTGCTGGCGGTGCCTAAACTTGAAACCCTTATTCTCTATTTGGCTCGATGCGTTTCTTTTTGAGCTGCAGTGGACCTTTTCCAGCACCGGACTCGTGACTCGGCCCGTTGCTTGGCCCTCTTAGCCTTGTATTCCTTTTCACTCATTAATTTTTTCTGCCTTTCTTCATATTCTGATTGGATCTGGGCGCGACTTTTCTTTTCACTGGATCTTATCTGGGTCTTCACATGCTCTTCACAAGTCACCGTAGGATATGATTGGTGATGATATTAGTGATGTAATCATTATTATCTCTCCCAAAGGACCTATATGGCAAAACGAACGTCTCTGATTGATATTCAAAAATCATCATCTTCGTTTTTTCTTAGAAAGTAACCAAAAAGAAGTTAATGCACAAGGGGCATATACTATGAACATATGGAGATGGTACCCCAACAGAAAAATATAAATTTTTTACAATTTGTGCCCAACGAACGTCTATGACAAAAATAATTTTGACCCATAATATAAAATGATAGACATTTCAACAAAAAACTGACATAGCTTATGAACTGGGATGGTAACGGGTTATAATTAAACACACCAGTTAGTTTGTACAGGCTCGCAATATAGTTCCGCCAATGAAAAATTTATTAACACACGAACGTCTCTGACAAAAACGACGTAATCCTCATCAATAGGTCTAGCACAAAAAATTTGCAACATATTGTTAAAGTAATTAAATGATTTAAGTGTATACATTTAATACTAACCTTACAAATTGGTTTCTGCCCTGTCAACTAGTTTGCACCACTTTTACAGACTATCAAAGTGATATTTTAAGTTCAATTTTGTGTTTTATCGGATTCAAACATCTGAATTTCTCACTTTTCTTACAGCAATTATTTCTAAATCATATTATAAATACTTGGAAACTATGTGTGCTTTATCAGTCACAGTTAATTTCGGCTAAAGAGGCTTTACAAACAATAATGGATAGTGTTTGTCGACACCTTCATAATGGTCAGAGACGTCCGTTGTTTTCAACAGAGACGTTCACTATGTTAACTTTTTTGAATTACGTCGGCCAAGGCATGCCAACTTTATTCTAAATAGCTTTAAACCAAAGTTCACACACCTCCTCTTCAAAAAGTATCAACTAATCCCGCAACTAACCTACCCACACCTCACGTAACAATCAGTTTCACAACAACAATCTGGTGAGGTTATTTTTTGTACTTATATTTTTAGGATTTCTGAAAGTTTCTTAGGGCCAGCTGTCAAAGATTGAATCTATATTGGCGATTGATGAGCTTCCTGCTGAAACGGGCGAATGCATTGATACACAGCGCGTGCGCAAACGATGCCGGGATTCCCCGCAAAGATTTCAAACAGAGACGTTCATTTTCATGCGAGACGTACGTGATTTTCAGAAATGTTTCTAGAAACAAATGTTTACAGCCAATATGCCACTCGGATATAGAATAGTCTTGTTTGTATGTTACATTCGGACATGTGGGTGGCCAATATTTCAACCCGAAACACATTACACTCAAAGCAGTGACAGTAAATACGGAATGAACATCTCTGACAGAAATCCAGTATAATTTTACTTGAGTGGCTCTCAAGCCACAACCAAGGAGAATTGGCTAACAATTTTTTGGGGATGGATAGGGTTTATGGGACACTAAAGGTACGTAACTTTGGAAACATCCATATTTGAATAAAGCTTGTGCTGGTAGACAAAGAATTATCGATCAGAGAAATTCGTTTTTTATACATGAATTCGCTTAGGCTTGCCCCTTGTGGGCGGTATTGCATCAGGCATTTCAAAGTCCATTGATATTTTGAGGACCATGTGTGTGGTTACCCACAAAAAGGGAATGAGCTGTGGGACGGGATTCAAAGGCAGGGAGAAATGTTTGTTTTTATGAAATTTGCAAAAACCGCCGTTTTGGCTGTTTTTAAGCTTTGAAGGCCTCTAGTTCCTAGGAAAATGAGTTAACATCTATAAAAGTATATATTTTTTAAAATTCCAACTCGTAACCTTTGCATTGGTACCCGAAACTTAGAAAATAATTCCTTTAGGGGAAATTTACAAGCATTTGAAGTGCTCAAGGTCTGAAAATAGCCAATTGTACATCGTTCAACGATTTGACCATATACAGACATTATGGAAACTGAAGGCGTAGAATGATTGTTGATAACCCTGTGCAAAGTTCATTTACTTCATTGGATGAAATTAGGGTATAGTTATCATTTTTCTTTTTTTTTTCTTCTTCTTTTTCTTCTAAAATAAATCCGAAATATTCTTTGAACAAAAGGAAGGGGGAGGGGAGGTTGAAATTTCATATTGAATATATCGGTTGATCTCTACGTCATGAAAGCCGTGTCATTCTATATTTTGTTTGCCTTCGTACGAAGATGCGAAGTTTCCGAAGAATACGAAGCTTCTGTTACAAGCGAACAACACTCTGATTCGTCCGCTGAGAATTCGCTAGTTCATTTTCTCTTTGAAGATTAACCTATGACGTAAATAACCCCGCACATATTTCTTCCCTTCAGATCGTTCCCTCGAAATGTTATCCGAGAAAACTTTCTTTTAGAGTAAACATCATGGAAGTGTCCTGCGAAGGAAGCAAATTAACCTAATTCCGAATTATAATCAGAAACAGGGTAACAAACAACAAAAGTTAGGGGAAAAATCGTTTCTCTTATCAAAGAAGACAAATCGCGCGAAAATGACGACAGCACATCTATGAGAAGCACACGTCACAAATATCAAGGAATTCACGTGTTACACAGGGGTCGCACAAAAAATTCAGCGCTTGCAAAATTCCAAAACTTTTAAAACTATTGACATTCGGGCAAAGGACGTCAGCGCCCCCTCCCGCCTTTGAGGGAGGTAGAGACGTAGAGATATCAAGAGGGGGAGAGGGAGGGGGGCTGTAGAATGTATGACTTGTATGACAAGCTTCACTTGTTCTTGAATTTTAAAAGCTGAGGTTGATCTTCAAACCACGTCAGGAAAGAAAATCCTATATATTATCTTGACCCAGCACTGACATAACTATTTGAGCATGGAAAAGAATTGGAAGACATATGATTGATGAGCCCTTACGATAGGATTGTCAACACAAGGCTTTGTCAAATACTCTGATCTTTTCTCTACCAGACGGGAGGAGAGAGGAATATATATTATCTTTCGTTCTCTCGTATAATGTTTATATTTACGTGATTGTATTTTTCTTCAAGATCAATATGTAAGTTCTCATAGAGCATTCATTCCACCACGTCTCATGTTTTTCGAAAAGAAGGAGGAAGAGAGGGAGAGAAAGGAGGAGGAAAGGATGAGAGAAAGAGGAAGAGAGAGGAGAATCAATATAATTTTGTCACCAAAGGTAGAGAATAAGTAACACACGTTCCTGTCAACTGCCGTAGTTAGCGATAATTGGTCACAAAATTATCGCTAACTATGGCCCCATCAGTCCCATATTCGTAATCTGGTTCCTTTTCCCACCTCCTGTTTTCACAGAGATTTTTTGTCTGTTTTGTTGTTTAGTTTTTCCAATTATTGTTATTATTATTATTATTATTATATATTATTATTATTATTATTATTATTATTATTATTATTATTATTATTATTATTATTATTATTATTAATTGATTTTTTTTTTTTTGGGGGGGGGGTACTTTTGCATTTTAAAAAGGTGCGGAAAATATGAAGGAGCATTCAGTATAAAGGAGGAGTGAGGAGGGAAGACATAAATAATCATGCTTATTTTTTTCCTTTTTTCCTCCCTCCTTTCATTTTGCCTATCATTTTTTCCTTCTCCAAGAATAACTTAAGTTGTCATCAGACGTTATTGGTTTCGCTGATGTTCCGAATTATCGAAACTCATATGGTTTATTGATAAGTTGTTATTATTATTGTATCTTACGTATACATTATATTTTTTTTTATTTCTTTGTTTTGTGAAATGTTATGTTGTTATCATTTAACTATATTTGAATTTACGTCATACTATCTGTTTTTATACAGCAAGACTTCGTTGCAAAGCAGTCGATCCTATATGCGGTCTAAATGGGGCCCACCCTGTCTATTAGAAATCAAGTATGACAATGTGTACTCTTAAATAGATATGTGATATCCATGAATATCAACTACACTATTATTTCTTAGACAAATTAGTGAAATCAAAATGATATTCTTCACCGATGATGTTCATCTTATTAGACTGAATCTCCAGTTTGCGGACCAGTTTGTTTTGGAAGACAGATTGTTGCGAAGAAAACCTACTCTTTCTCTTCACCACTTTTCCCAATGAAATGTTAAGATAAAAGGACCAGCGAAACAATAATGTTAAATGTCAATTGTTTCATGCAACATATTCAACATGTAGATGTCATGAAGTAAAAATAACATATACTGGAACATTTTATATAACATACCAATGTTTGAAAAAGTAATGTTGTAAAATTCTATACAATGTTAGTAACCTTTCACATCTTTATTGTTTCTCGTGTGACCCTAGAGAAATTCAGTGGCCATTATGATTCATTTATTAAACCCTTAAAGTTCTCCTGAACTATGTGAACCCTGGTAGATAAATGAAATCCGATAAGGACCCCAATAATTCCTAGGGACCTTCAGATCTATATTACCTAGCGAATCTATTCAAACAACCTCAAGAGTTTAGATGGACTTCTGTTTCAATATTGACAAGGTGATATAATGCGTTTAATATCAGGGACTGCATGCGAGCCAGGAATGCAAATCGCTTGTAACAGGTACCGGATTTCCTTTCCTCTATTTTATTCTCTCTCTCCTTTATTTTCTTCTCCAAAATTGAATAGCTTAGAGGAAATAAATCTTACAGCCAATATGAACATAAAAGAATAGATTCGGTATGAGTTCAAAAGATGATCCGTAGAAATAAATTGGACACTACTTGCGTGCATTTCGATCATAAAATTTAATATGCGCTCTGAAAGTGGGTTTAGCGTTCGAAGGGGACTGGTGTCGGAGGCCTGCCACAAACTTACATAGTGCATGAAGTAGGAATTTACAAGGCCATGAAATATTTCATATCATACGTTAATTTCTTACGTTTATTTCCCATGTTCCTTTTTATTTCCCTCCCTGGCGATCCCCTTCCCTGCCGTTTTCTGTGCTACTGTAGTACTCGGAGTAATGGGTTCAAGGCAAAGGGTTAACCATGCATAATTATTATGTATGAACTTTTTCACGATTTTCTCATGACGTGAATATGGATGAAAAACAATATATTGAACAAAAGTATTATCTTATTTAGAAGAAAGTTTACTATGTGCCATAGCTCTTTAAAATATTATTTGGGTGGCACTGGAAGCTTCTCGTTCGAAATATGACATGTGAGGACTAAAATGTATAGTGTAATTATGCGTATGCCTATGCATGGTGAAAATAATGATGATGTTATCATTATTGATATTATTATCATCATTATTGTTATACAAAATTATTATGTATTCTATTATTATATTATCTTGTTTTATTATTTGAATACTTGGAAATAAATGCGTTTTAAACTTGAACTTGAAACTGATTGATTATCGTTATCATTTCATTCATATTATCGCTTTTGTTATTATTAATCACTATCATTATTATCATGAACATGTTATTATCATCATCATTATTTCAACATCATGACAATAGAAATAAATGATGATGATTACGACGACGACGATGCTGCTGATGATGAAAATTTGAGAAAAAATAATCTTTTAATGGCTTTGTTTCGCTGGTTCTTTTGTTTATATCTTGATTTTTTTCCTTTTAACAATTGTGTGGATTTCTTGTCTTATATCCACATAGAAAAAATAATACTTATGATAATAAGGATAATAATAATACCGGTATTTATAAGGCTCTTTAACAGTACTGACTAAAGTGCTTACAGAAGTATAAATGACGTCATTTAATATGCGTTAAAATTTCTGTTAATAGGGAGCTTGAATTCAAATCTCGAATGACACAACAGACAACAGTCTTTAATACTTCTTATTTTCGTAATTGCAATGCGTTTCATTTTCTTTTGAAAAAAAGAAGCGAATTGCAATTTACGAAAATAAAGAGTATTAAAGACTGAGCATAGAATTCAAGGAAAATATGATGTAAATTGAGCCTGTACATCTCCCCAGTCACACTGTGTTACTATATACTCTTCTCTTGTTGTAGTGGGCCGAGAAGCCGTATAGACATTCCATCACTTTATCAGAGATTAGGGCATCTTAATCGAGTAGATATTACCTAAGCATGTAATTTGTCGTGATTTACAAAGTGACCTCCTCCTCAGGATGCTTCAAGTTAATATATTCATACCATTGCCCCCCCCCCCCCCGACCGACGATCTTCCGTTTTTATTGACGAAACAAATAAAAATTATGGCTTCAGCGTTAAGATTGTTGTCTTTTAAAGGAGGAATGTTAATTGATTCTTTTTCCCTTTAAGCTCGTAATTCTCTGGGCTCTCTAAAATTGTTCAACCTTACTCGAATGTGTGGAAGATGTGAGGCTTTTAGGCTCACTCCCACCTCAGCATCATTGCCATTAACTAATCGAAATGCTCAGAGCAAAGAGACTCTTTCCTCTCCTTTTCTTCATCCTTTTTTCTACTTTCACTTCTTTCTATCTCTTCTTGTTGGTCTTTCTCTTCATTCTTTATTTTCTACTTTCTTTTCCCTTTAGTTCTCCTCTACACAATTATTTGTTCTGACCAGTAAAAATGATGAAAGCTGGCGTCGGTTAGTCTACAACAAACATAGATCGAAATTTTAGTAGAACACGGCGGATATAGATTCATGTTATATATGGGATTCGGAGCATAACGTTAACGAAAGTAGTAACTGTACACATCAATGTCTCTGATGCATACTTTGGCTAGTGCCTTTTATGCACGCATAAGTTTGATTGTTCATCACTGTTAGTCTGAAATAAATGAATTATGATTATTCTGAAAACAGCGCAAACACGAAGGGTGATCTGTCATTGGCGTATCCAACATAAAATTACAGGGTAAGCTGTACGCACCCCCCCCCCTCTCCCTCCTCTCTTAGAAGCAGATCCAGAAAAAAATGAAAAAGAATGACAAGAACTTCCCGTTTGCTAGTAGTAGTCAGTCTCTGAATTAATAGAAGTATAAGGTGGACAATTCAATGAAAAGAGGAATTTACATACCATCTTACAATCTTCCTATAAGCTGAGGTCTATACGTGTATTCAACTTGAAACAGCTTATTTATGCAAAGCTGTAAATACAGTGCACCCCTAAAATTTTACAGGCAAAAAAAGGTCTCCGCAACCAAATACATATCAAAATATTTTTCAGGAATACCTGTAGATAGCCCAGGGTCTCTGTCTATGAAATGAGTGAGAAAAAGGTAACTGTTGTGAAAAGGGCAAATTCAGACTTCAGAGAATAATTGGTGTTAGTTTGGCTCGCTTTGGTTGGTGTCAGCATGATCAGCAAATTTGAGAGTCCATGGTGTGAAGGCTTAGACATTTTTATTCTGATGGTTTCATGAAATTTATTAAATTATGTTACTCATGTTCATGATGTTCTGACATCTCATGAGTATGTCATGCTTGAGTGAGCAATGAAATAATTTTTTTTTTTATATAAATGTTTCAAAATAATACATTTTGGTAAGCTTCTACATTTTATATGGGGAAGCATTCTCTTGATATTGGTAAAAGACGACCGGATGCAAGCAAGTAACTCAGTCAACAAAAAACTGTGGATTGATTAATTCATCAGTCAAAATACGGTATCAAACAGATAATCAAGAAGTTAGCAATGGCAATGCCAATAGCAGTCTTTACCACTGTTTACTGCACTAGGCATATCCAGTCACACTGAAGCACATCACTGTTTTGTTTCGAAGGCGGAAGAAAGACATGACAAAACCCTTGTTTTATCACTGAATTGAACAGGAATGATCATGAAATTTACATTTTTCCATTGCAGATTGCAGTTATTCAATTATGTCGACTCACTTTTATTTTTTAATGAATGAGTATATGATTAGTATGTTGGGGATATTTTTTTTCTGATTGATCGATTGATTGATATTGATAGATTGATTGGCCTATTGACTGACTGAATAATTGACCAAAATTGATTGCTTGAATTCTGCATGACCATTTCTGGCGATATACTCTTAAAAGAACATTTCTTTATAATTTTTTTTTCCTGAAGCCATCAGAATATGAAATTTCTAAGCCTTTACACTACTCTAAACTTCGCAGTTACCAATAAGAAAAATACAAGTTGAATTTGCAGCCTTTCTCAAAAAGTAATTTTACAAACTCGAGCGAAAATAATGTCAGATTTGTAGGTGTCGTGAATTTTGATGGAAGAGAGCCTATAGGCTTTCAACAGGCATAAAATTTTCTTGAAAATATTTTCATATTTTAAGATTACAAAACTTTATCCGATTGTAAACCTACTTTGGGGACACACTGTACTTTTCCCCAAATGCTGTTTTATGGAGGGGAAGGGGTTTTGAAGGTATTAATCTGTTCTGGGAAAAGGAAAATTTGCGGCAGAGGGAGCCCACACTTTTACTGTAATGTAAAATGGTTACAGAAAGAGGTATAGGTGCATCATGCCCTGTTCTCTTTAGGGTTAATCTATAACTGAATATTGGGCGTATGGGAATGGCTTTTGAAAACGGTCATTCTGTCAGACAGGTCATAAGTGCCTCTTTATCATTATCATGATTGGACCTGAAAAAGACCTTAGATTTTCAGTGAAACAAAAGTGACTGGTGCCAAAATGAAGAATTGTTATTAACATCAGGCTCATCCTGATCGATGTGAATAAATTAATCTTCAAGCATGAAGTTGTTTCTATTTTTGAAGATATAACCTGCTTCAAAAGTGAGCTCTTATTGCTTTGTAATGTAATTCTTACGGGCTTATGTCGAAAGGGTGCGTGCGCGGAGCGGGGAGGGAGCGGGAGGGAACGGGGATGGCCGCACCCTTTCGAGTGAAGCCCCCCGGTTGTCTCGAAAGGGTGGGTTGAGAGCGGGGAGCGAAATTAACGCACCCATTCGTGGAAACCGGGGGGGGGGGGGGCTTGTCTCGAAAGGGTGTGTTAAGTAGTCTGATGTACCAGCCGTTTTT
>JAPZVO010001101.1:0-22061 GCA_029962745.1 Echinometra lucunter
TGCATTTCATTTTTTTCAAAAATCGATTTCAAATTTTATTTTCTTTGTCATGCACTACCAATAATATATTTTTTGCCAAACAGTACATCATTCTCTTCATCTATAACTCTGCTTATGGAAAAATGATGTTTCCAAGGTCACATGTCCCCCTAGGCTGTTTCCAGGCCTTTTCCAACTAAAGTCAAGGTACTGTTTTCGAGGTTTTTACCCGTTTCTCAGGCTCCAGCTATGGAACGTATACCTGAAATGTCCAGTAGACGATTACTTCATTAAATATTGAGTAATGCCTTTTCCTTGTTCATAGAAGGCCACTGCATGTTTTCGATTTAATACATATAGATTTTATTTACTGCTTTTACCCATTGTTAATATAACATGAATAGCATATAAGTGAACATCAATAACATGTTATGTATTTATCGATCTACCGTATATTGGATGATTATGTGAGCAGCTGTCATCCCTTTGATAGTAAGAAACATAGGTCTTAGAAGCTGAAACCACTTATTTTCAAAATCAATTGGCCTGTTATACCACCACTATTTAATATATATAAGTATATCATAGGTTTAGCCTTCATTTACAGCCCTTATTCTGTGATTTTCTCATTATGAAGTCATGAGTATAGTATAATCCATGGTATAGTCAGCGGTTTCAATAGGAGATATTACATGTACATTGTAATTAAAAACTCAATAGAAGAAATCACTTGTATAAAATGAAAATTTATATCTTTCAAACAAGCATATGTCATATTAAAGAAATGTTCTTAGTCTATACTTCCACCCATCACTGAAATCTAGATAACACCTGATCCACTATAATGTGCTGATACCACACTTAAAAAGAGCCTAACATGTTATGAACTTTTCTTGCAGCCTCATTATTACACACCCATTGCATTCATACTGCATTAGCAATTTTCAGATTGAGACTGAATGAAAGAACATTTCAAGAGTTCATGGCTGTACCAAATTCCCTGGGGGGGGGGGGGGTGCATTGCACCCTCTCTCCTTCATACGAATCCTACTTTTTATTGGAAAAATCCAAAAATTCCACCCAAAGTGTGCACAAGATCTTTCAATTTCAACTTTAAGCGTGCAAAAGGATTTTTTTGCTCGGGGCTAGGATAAGAATGTGTAAAATCTTTGAGGGAACAAATGCGACAGAGTAGGGGAAGGGGGTGGGACGGATGTACGCCCCCCCCCTCCCACACACACACACACAATATGATATAGTTCAAAGTTGCTTGGAAGGAACTGAGGTGATTTTCATAAAAGGAGGGGCTACCCTTTTCACTTCAAAGAACAGAAAGGAAACACTACAAACAGAGGTATCAGACTTAAAGTCAGATCAAGAAGAAACAGAATTGGTGAGTGGTTTTCTATCTCAGTTAGGCTATAGGCAGATAGGAAGGAACAAGGACATGACAATGTCAAAGTCAGGAGCCCGGACAACGACATCTTGTAGCATGAAACCATGTTATAGCAAAATTCATTTGTAAAACTAAAACTTCAGAAAGATCGCAGACGTCATGATGTATAATGGGTTTTGTTTAGAGTGGTGTTATATACTGCGCCTTTGTAATATCCGGTGCTGGTATGTCAATTTGAGATGTGTAATCCTAGACACAAAACATTTAATATTCGTCTCGTATCAGTGTAAGTATACTGGATGTCATCACTCCATCACTCAGGTTGTGTAGAACTCACTAGATCCATGGATAAGTTATTTCCTTTGTCATTCAGTCCCAGTCAGTCGGTCTGAATCATCTGCAATCATACTACATCACTGAATGTAGGGCTATATCTGCTCTTGAATTGGAAATGCTGTACTATACGTGATTGATTGATTACAAATCAAAATATGCATGAAGCAGTCCATTTTTGCTTTCTGATTTTTCTTCTCCATATAAACGTGTGAAAGACAAGCAAATTTGAATGTGTAAAATACCAATCAATCACGGAATTGAAAAAAAAAATATTGAAGGTAAATGATTTCCCCACAAACACACACATGCTGTCACGCATCCTTACACAAATTCATACATATCACAAGTTTAGAGGTTGAAAAAATTCCCACCGATTTCAGTAGGCTGAACCATTTTTAACGGTTAAAGGTACGTACATTTTTATATCGCACTCACGAAAGCCGTCCTGATGAGTTCCTGTAATTTGAGACTCCTGTTATCCTCTTTAATGTTTTCCCGAAATTCTAACTCTTGGCTGAGAAGAAGGATTACAGTCAAATGTATAGGCAGGTATAAAGTGGAAACAATGGCGCATTTAACATGTTTAAACTTTCGAAAAGTTTTTATGGAAGTCGCTGATCTCTTTGGGAAAACTCCTGTTTCGACTTCTTTCAGTGGTTCTTGTGCACTAGTCACTGTGATATAATGAAAAGATTTGATCACTCCTTGTGGCTCGACTTGTAGTGCTCAGCAACAAAGCATTACACCCCCGGATTACACCCAACAGAATGAGATCAGAGTACGGTGAACAGCCAGATCTTTTCTCCTTTGTACTGGGGTATGGAGTATGAACTTTAGTGAACATGGTGAAAAGGCAATGCCATCACACAATCAATGCAACGCTTGGTCAAAGTCCATGTGCAGTCACTAAAGAGGAACCAAACAACTGAAAATATGGTGGGAATAATACATCAAAATGGGCAAAATCGGTTGTATTAGTTGTAAATTCGTAACCATGCACATAGCCTGCAAATGTGTATTAATTCTGGAAAACAATTTCAAGGGAAATGCGAAGGCCTGCGTCTGTAGCATCAGGATGGCAGATGAGCAAAGTATGACCTACACTGCAGCGCAAATAATTTTTAACTTGCTTACCGGTCACTTAGAACTAACATCAAACTCCGTTTTCACAAAAATGAATACCTATGAGAAATTAGACTGATTCAGAAAATTACTTATTGCTTACTATAATCCAGTGAATTACTCATTGCTGCAATGTACTACACGCCAAATAGTTATGGTTCAAATTCATTTTCTGATTGACGAGAGGAAACATAGAATAACCAAACACAAAACTCCATGTTTCAAATCGTGGTGGTAAGCTCGAAAATAAAAAAGTCTGTCGTGTGACTGGGCCATTATATAGGAACAGAACACTCTAAAAACTAAACTGTTGAATCAACATTTAAACGGGTTAAGGAGTGGTAGATTACACACTGAACACGTTGGGTTCATATCACTATAAAACTTCGAATCCAACATGTTTGTTGCTTCCAACATGTTCAACTGTTCAAAGGGTTAATACAGATGTATACCACCTTGATGCCCCTTTTAAATGTTGATTTTATTAATACTTTAGTTTTTTAGAGTGAAGGAGAAGCTGACTGACTGATGTCTAAGTAAAATTTCAGGAAACCATCCATTTCGAAAACTTGCAAAAACGGGAGGGCACAGAAGATTACATGCAACTTGCAAAGAGGGGAGGGCCACAGTACTTAGATTACATGCAACTCCAGGGCCCCGTTGCATAAAACTATACCATTAATGGTTTCTTTATTGAGATTATGATATTTTGGCTTGCTCGAAAACGACTAGAGTAATAACTCTTCAGAAATACATGTGCATGAGGCAGCTAGTTTTGCTTAGTTTCGCTTAACATCACGTTTGTCAAACACGACTGGTACAGTATTTCTGCACTGGGTAGGATCATTAGGATCAGGGGCGGATTGACCGGAGACTTTGGGGAGTTTTCCCCACCGTGAGGCCAGTTTAATATAAAACTGGTTTAAAAATGGCTGATAATCATCAAAAAGGTGGTACATAATTGGCTTTAAAAAATGGACGGTAAGCAATAAAAAGGGCTGGTCAAAGTCAACACGAGATGGATTATGAACTGAACAAAATGACAAACTATAGTGCACGACCTAGGCCCTGTTTTCACCATGCACGGGAAGTTCGACATTTCTGATAGCCGGTCAGTGTGCCATGTTTGCACAGGCAGAAGGCCGGTTGGTCACATCGTTTTAAACAGGACTAAATCTTTGGCAAAGCATCTTCACCCGCCATATAGGTGTGTAATTGTTATCTTTGCACCAAAATATACCCTATGGGAAATTCCTTCTCTGAACATGAATTTCTGTTTTCTTTGCTGTTGCTCGCTTGCTCCGCTTCACTCTCTCTCACAATCATTTTGATTCTCAGCAAGAGTCATCATCCCGCGGGCTAAAGCCTGTCCATATCTCTGTATTATATTGGGACTTTATTAACGATAATCATCATAATCATGGGAAATCATGTGGGGGAGGGGGAATAACTGCCCCTCTTCCCCCCCCCCCCCCCCCCGTTGCGTAAGGCCATAAGTATAGTGGATGCTTTCGATACTCAGCACAAGGATTGAGTGATCACGTCTGACAGATTGTCTCGTATTCTCGATCATTCTTAATTCACTGTAATTCATGGGAGAAATTGGCAGACGAATCAGGGGGAAAACTATGAATACCGTAAATAAAAACACATCTAAATATTGGACACGTTCATTCGGATTGCATTCAAATTTGAGTCCCTCAACCCCTGATTAGAATGACCTATTCCAGAAAGAAGCAACCCCTCACAATTCACTGCCTATATTAACAATTCTTACTGTACTGAGAGGGCCTGAAATGTAGTATCCAGGAACTGACCGGAGAATAATCGTAGCAAAAGATGATATCTAAATTATGTTCTTTTCCCCCGATATTCTGATGCAATGCCAATTCATCGGTTTTCATTTCTAATGGTCTGTCACATGCCTATGATTTTGAACAGAGAATGAAGCAGTTGAATGATTTTATTTTTATGGCAGTGTGTGCATTAGCACACACACACACAAATTACCACACAGACGCGGCTGTGAATTTATAAGCTTGTTGAGTTCTGTTCACTGTTTAGGACATTTAGAAATGAAGAAGTGACACTCTCATACTGTATATAGCGCAGAAGCTTAGGGAACTGAGTTAAAGGGGCTGGTAAGCAACAACAGCACCCAAAAGAGCCGGTTCATTGTATATAATTTGGTTTAAAAGGGCCGGTAAGCAACAAAAAGGCCGGACATTATACATAATTGGGTTAAAAAGGACCGGTAAGTAACAAAAAGGCCGGTCAAAGCTAACAAAACGTGGATTATGGAAAGAAAAAATGACAAACTATAGTACACGACCTCGGGGAGGATTGGCCATGTTTTCTCTACGGGCCGCTCGACAATTTTGCCTGATAGCTGGTACATTTGTTTCCAGAAGGCTGGTTGGTCACATCGTTTTAAAGAAGACTAAATCTTTGGAAAGCATCTTCATCGGCCTAATCCTCTTACATTCTGAACTGCAGCAGTGTGTAATAAGATTTCTTATATTTTAAAGCGAAGCTTCAAAATGTACATGATATTTTCCTGTCCGGCCGCTATGCGACTTTGCATTTAAAAGATGCATTATTGTGGCCCCAAAAAAAAAAATATATATATATGGAAAAAAATCCCTCTCTATAAGCGCAAATTTCCATTTTTTTTTTGTTTCCTTTGCTCACTCGCTTCGCTTCGCTCTCTCTCTCTCTCTCACAATTATTTTGATTCTCAGCTAAAGTCATCATCCCCCGGCATAGACTGTGCCCATTCCTCTGTATTATATGAGACTTCAACGATAACCATTATAATCATGGAAACGGGGAGAATGTATATTAGATATAGGTTAAGTGGGACGGTTACATCGAAATCCCCCAGTATAGTGCTTTCTATAGGCCTACTCAGCACGGGGATTGCGAGATCATACCTGACAGATTGTCTCGTATTCTTAATAATTCTTAATTCATGGAAGAAATCGTCATAATATTCAGGGGATAAGCTATGGATAAAGTTATAAATGAAAACACAAAGAAATGACACGTTCGTTCGAATCACTGCAGTCAAATCTCAGTCCCTGGCCACCCCTGATTAGGATGACCAATTTACTTTTTAATTTAATTCTAATTTATTTATTTTCCACACATGGGCTGGATCACCCTCTTTAGCCAGAGGCTGTTGTTCTGAGGGGTCCAGAAAGAAGAAACCCCTCACAATTCACTGCCTATTAACTCTTACTGTACTGGGAGGGCCTGAAATGTAGTTTCCAGGAATTGACTGGAAAATCCGCAGCAAGAGATGATATCTTAAATTTGTTCTCTTCCCCCGAAATTCTGATGCAATGCCAATCCATCGGTTTTCATTCTCCATGGTCTGTCACATACCTGTGATTTCGAACAGAGAATGAAGCAGTTGAATGATTTTATTTTTATGGCAGTGTGTGCATCGGCACCAGAAATATTTTTTTTTACCACACAGACGCGGCTGTGGATTCATTATGCTTGTTGAGTTCTGTTCACTATTTAGGACGTTTAGCAGTGTTTAGAAATGAAGAAATGACAGCTCTCATACTGGAAATGAGATATAGCGCAGAAGCTTAGGGAACCGGAAGGCGTGTGCCCCTCCCCCAACTCTCACCTCATTAATCGGTGAAAAGGGGACAGAATGAAGCAATGAGTGAAGAATGAGAATAGGGCCCCGTTTCATAAAACTTGTTATCACTATCAACTGCCACATCTTTCCATGACAAATTTGCTCTCAGCCAATCAGATGCAAGGTTTTCAGTAGCTTATAACAGTTATTGCAACTTACCGATAACAAGTTTTATGAAACGGGGCCCAGGAATGAGAAATAAGAGGATAGGGAACGAGACACGTGCATAATAGACGACCCCGTCCAGCCATCTTCAAATCTTCAAATATCTGTGGCTTTGCTGATTAGCTCCTTATTGAACGAACAAGGATGTGCCAGCCCGCCACCCCCGTGACGCTATGCCATATCACTTGGATTAAAAAGGGCTTTTTAATGTACCGTTCAGTTCAAGGTGTTGTGTTTTTAATTTTCAGAGAACATTAGGCCTACTTAGCTTTCAAGCAATATTTAAAAAAACTTTCTAGCGGCTATCCGCGACGTTACTATACATCATTCCATGACACTGCGTCTTGCTGCATTCCATCCAAAAGTAGGCTTTGGGCTGCGATAGGCTTACAGGGTAAATAATACTGATGTCTGAGGTTAGGATGTGCCTTTCACCAAGGTAAGATTTCTAATGATGAGTACAAAAAAAAAAAAAAAAATGGAACCTGAATTTTCGCCCGGGTTATGGGGAAAGATATTGGGTGCTTTTCTGTTTATTGCCCAAGGTTTCCACCGAAACAGCTGAGACTAGTGAGAGAGAGAGAGAGAGAAAGCAAAATCAAGGTTGTGCAAAGTTGACAGTGGTGTCAAAAATCGGAACCTTACTGGCAACATGAGCCTGAATGAATGATTTCATGTTGGAGGTATTTTTCTCCGTGAATCAGAGTAAGAAGTTTGGTGGTCGGGCTGGCGCAGGATTGGGGGGGGGGGGGGGGAGGGTGGGCTGGACTTCAATTAGTAGCAACATCGGGCAACCGCAGGAAAGTTTCAATTTTGATGCCATTTTCTCTACGAATTAGAAGGCTAGAGGTTCTCTCTCTTGTAAGTTCCCGCTTAGGTTGGCGCTAAGCTTGGGTAAATAAAATACGGACCTTTAACAACGGTACTAAGGAAATCGTACAAGAGGAAAAAGGGATAAATGAAACATGACATGAATAATTGGGTGCTGTTAATTCGGGTTTTCATCATTCCGAAAAATAGTCCTTTGTAAAAGAATGCAAATTTTTTTTTGCCACTTGTCATTTTGTTCTACCTCTTTTTCCCTCACTCTCTCTGGCGAAAATCATCCAATTCACCAATGGAATATCGCCATAAATACAACAACAACAGCAATCTCACACACACTATACACGCACACACACACCAACACCCCTACCCTCTCTCTCTCTCTCTCTCTCTCTCTCTCTCTCACTCCCACAGACACCCCGTGTATATACAAGTACAGTAAATGCGCGTGTGGAGGGACTAACTTTATTACAGCAACCTTGTGACTTCTTAATAAGAAAGCACGTGTTCGCAAGCTTCATGCTATATCTCAGAGAAAAGATAATTAATGACGCACCAACTCAAACCAGGAAACTACCGAAAAAAAAACCAAACAGAATTCGACATTCAGAGAAGAAAATTTTTAATCTTGTATCTGACAAAATGTTTCACACATTTATTTATTCATTTATTCATTTATTTATTCATTTATTTCTTTCTTTCTTTATTTATTATTTATTGAGTCTTAATTACCTAGAGTGGCTTCTTAAGTGGTTAAAATATTGTTATTCATGAAGGCCCTGTACATTAATAGATAGTACATTGTACATTAAAACAAATCATATCAAACAAAAAAATTAACAAAACACAAGATTGATCACAAAAATAGCAACAAACAAAACATAGATCGCAAATTGTCAATTCGACCAGTCCTGATCAAAACAAAATCCTCAACAAATTTGAAAAAATGAAACCTGAATTTACACGTTATCTGTCTTTATTAAAAACGTTTCACTTTTTCAAACATTAAATGCATGCAGAGTAAATAATACATTTCCTAAACGTTCTGGAGCAAAATAAAATCAATCTGTAACATTAATTCATAAGCAAATTCTGTTTTCTTTATCTTACATGATAAGAAATATTGACACACAATATCGTATCACCCTTGACGTAATATCAATTGAATTCTAATGCACATGTATAACACCTGTTGTCGGAAATGCAGGATTACACATAAGACTTGTGGAAAAAGTAAAACATTTATCAATGTCACCATTTCTAACATACTAAACATTGACAAACTGTAATATATTGACGTATATTCGACATCTTACTGATTTTTCCTTCGTCCTCCAATAGTGTATTTTGCCTTTAATACGGTTTTTATCCTGTCGAATCAAGAACAGCCATCTCGAATTAAATCAAGTGACAAATTTTTCAGTGTTCAAAGAGCCAGTGGTAAACTAGTTCTAGTGTAATGGGACGCAAATTTGGTGCAATTTATTGCCCTTGAGAGGGCGTCATAGCAGTAACATATTCGAGGTTAGTAAAGTGTTTTCTAGATCGTTGCTACAGAGACTGAAATGGTATTATAAATGAGACAGGTGTAGGCGAACATCTGTATGAGTATGCAGGCATTGATTATCTTATTATTCATGCTAATTTGGACTACAGAGAGTGTTAATTGTACTGACAAGTGGAATTCATGATATTCAGCAAAGGGTTTTCATCTCAAAACATGATGATATTAATGAATACACTAGATATGATTTTACAAGTTCATAACCTCGTTATGCTCTACAAAAAAACAACAAAGTGCGACAGTCACTGAACAACGATGTGAAGTGTCATACAATTTACAATATCATAGTAGAAGACTATAATTACACGTTGTGGAGGTGAAAATCATTATCTGCATCCCTATTAGTGTGTGCAATGGAATCTTTACCTTAATTCAATTTGACTTGAAATCTGTACACGTTACCTCTACAAAATGTGTAAGTTTTTCATTGAATAGAATCATAATCGCAAATATACTATCCCAGTAGGGAAAATCGATAAGGTGTATATAGGTCTAATCCAATCAAACTTCACTTACCACAAAGCTTTAAGAGATAAATTCTGTTAAGAACTAGGAACCAACATTTATAAATGTTCTGTTTGTCAATATACATACATACATACATATATATAAGACATACCTCAAAGATTGGGTAGCCCGCTACCGGCGGTTTCTTTATATATCTTTATAATTATGTTTTAGTACATTCTTCATTTCAAAGTCGAAAGACAAAATAATATACCCACTTATCTCCTCTCACTGTATCACTATTTATGACTGAAGATACATTATTTCTAGTTTTCACGATAATAATCTTTGTCTCAGCACTGTAAACTTTGTATCACTCAGTGAAAAATCGAAGATATGCACCGCTTGTGATAACTGAAAGCATAATTACAACAAAGCAACAAGTCCGTCTAAACCACTCACATACTGAAAGATAAAAATACCATCTTGTCATCATAAAAACTCCAACAATGAAACATATTACAGCCAGACTGACTGCCCTATTGGCAGAACACCCACAAAGAAGAAGAATGTTTTTCATTTATCATTCACCATGCATTGCTCATGGATATCGGTATCCTGAAAAGGTGCATAATGACATTATTCACAAGACAGAATCAAGTGCATGTGGAATACAAAATAATCATGAAATAACGTACATACAATTGGATAATAGTTACACAAATTTACCTGCTAGGAATGCGAGGCAAAAATTACGTACATCATTGCAACATATAGGCTTTTAAACCATTATGGATTGGAAGACACGAATATATATTAAAAAATAAAAACAAAGAAATAGTACGTTCCCACAGTTGCATCAAGTAACCATGAATCGTAAAGTTCAACATTGGCTCCAGATATTATGTATGGAACAAGTTGCATACAGTGTGAATTAGACATGTAAAACTAAAATGGCACTTCGATAATCATTAATTTTGCAAGTACTTTAGATGCGCTACAAAAGCCACTCCTCAGTTTTGTTGAAGATGTACAATTTTATGCATATCAATGCAGGGAATTAAATACCAACTTTTACTACAATTCAGCCTGTTGAATGTATTATCCTGATTATGATACACAGTAACCATGGTAACAGGCAGGTACAAATCCATACAAAACAAAGTGAAAGATATTTACAAATTGTGAATTGACTGTCTTGAGTAAACATGGATAATCAAATGAGTTGAACATCATACACTCTATTCATTCTTCAGATATAAAAAAATACAATTTACAAATTGTGAATTGAATTTCATGAGTAAACATGAATAATCAGTAAGATAAACATAATAAATTATATCAATTCTTAACTTAAATATAACATACATGTAGGCCTATATCAATTGACATGTATTCAAAGAAAATGACAAAGTTTCATAATAACATGGCACGATTGTGATATTATTGTCCATGGATTCAAATCTGTTATTATTTGTTTTGTCTCACTATCCCACTAATAACGTTAGCGCTTCTAATGGTAATAATGGTATTAATCACATTATTACCATTAGAAGTGCTAATGTGGAGCGTTTTCTATTGTTTTGTTTCATTCAAAATTTTGACTCTATAATGCAGACCAAAATCTAATACTTTGCTTGGTTGTTTCTTTTTTTCTATGTTGAAAAACGGTTTTACTCTGTGATACTGTACACAACACTATGGTGATGATGTAATTCATTCTAATGCTACAAACAGTGAAGTACATAAAAAATTAAACTGTAGCATACGTCACAGACACATTTAGATTATTGCAAGAGTGTCTATACAGATGTCGCGACCATCTACGTCTTAACAATGAGTATACTATTCAAATGAGGTTTATCTTTATCTTTGATACGATGGTACGTAACGAACGCATTCACATATGATTTTATTTTTAAGTGATAAAACCATGCGCAACCGTGTGTGCAAGCACTGAGGTAACCGAATCCTGTTGAAAAAAAAAACAAACTAGTTTTTCTTATTACAAGCCTTCAACTAGACGAGATTGACACCGGAGCGGCACTGAACCAAGGAAAAAATCAAATTCGAATCAGTTCGAAGGGGTGACTGATTTCATGCTATATCACTAAGAACTATGGCAAAATTAAGGGCTGCCTTGTGATTCGTTTGCAGAACGAGGGATTCTTGCATTATTTTTGTTTTTCATATTTTTTCTGCAGGCCCAACATGCCATCCCAACAGAGCAATTTAATTTTGGTCAATAGGTGAAAGAAGAGCTTGTCCAGTCCCACAGGCTCATTGAAGCGTGAACTTTCAAACTTCCCTAAAATCTGCCAGAGAGGCCTGCAAGCCCTGCCTTATTAAGAAGATCATCCAAATCGGCTCTTTTCCTGGGAGCTCTATCTCTCCACGCCTCCAGGATTTCTTTGACAGCTTTCTGGCAGTCGTTATTGTGTTTGGCTAGGATATTTTGTCCCGTGTTGAACTCAAAACGTATTACCTTACATAATCTGTCAAATTCTCTGAGAGGAAATAGAGCTGACAGGTTTGTCAGATCTTCACTTGTCAGCGGTCTGTTGGATAATGAAATAAAGATGATATTATGGGATTAAAATGTGAAAGAAAATACAATCTTACTCGGTTGCCACTAATGGATCATGACGCCTGAGCGCTCCTCATGTTAGAAAGTGGCAATTTTTAAGGCTGGGGCGCCGCAGGATACATCTCTTCTGTCTAAACGTGTTACAGGTATAAGTAGAGAGAGGCAGGAATTTACTGATCTTTTGATGCATGCTGTCTATTTTGACATCACGTAGTCTGATTCTCGTGGCTTAACTGGACACTACAAAGTATCAGCTTTTTCCATTTGTAAAGTTGTTTGTAATAACTTGATACAAAGATGTTGCTAAAAGGCCTCTTGAAAAAATTCGTGTTCTGTACTGCAATCATCAGATGACAGCAAATTAAAGGTACCAATTTTAAAAATACAAGTTACTCTATAACTTTATTAGTTTTTTCTACACATAAGAAAGCGGTTGGTAATACCTTGCCCAATTGCCTTTTATTTTCTCCCTAATGTGCTTAAAAGTACACAGCCTACAGATTTTAATAATTTCTTTATTCATGGTAACATTACTGTGATGGCCACAAACGCTACTGGATTATGATAAAAGTGATATGATGAAAAGAATTTCAAAGATTTTTGGAAGTGAATTCCAAGAAATAGTAATTATTCTGCTGCAGGACTGATTCACTTCGGGCGGCGCTTATTATAGACCACAAGAAGTCCATACAGTTTCCGATCATTGGTGAATAAATATGTCTTTTTATTTTTTATATTTTTTCATGATTTAATTTGTATCTATTTGAAACTTTAGAAATGAACACTTTTAGAGGATGAATTATTTCACATACATTAAATGAATATGGAATTAGGACGAATTCAGGACGAAAGAGCAATAAGTGTTTTCCCTAGCTAATCAGTAAAGACCTATGGTAAAGACAGATCTATCTTACCTTTCCTGCTGAAGGTTGTCGCCTGTGGGAGTGGTGGCAAATTCACAAGAAATGAAATAAAATCATTAGGAAAACTCTTATCAAACGTGTTTGTTATCTAAACAAACACACACACACACACACAGTTCCCCCTAAAACAAAACTGTGAAATTTTCAATCAGGAACCTTTGAGGAAATATTAATACAGATGAGTATACTTAACAGCTACCTTTCATGTAAAATTCAGGTCAAATCCTTGAGTCACGCTGTAGTGAACATGCCCTTAATGAAAAATGGTGATAGTTCACAATCCCCGTGCCATAACTTTGATTCAGTGATATCTGAACACATTTCAGATTTTCATCGTAAGAAAGCATGCAACATTTAACTTTATGTGCTTCACAAAATATCAAATGACTTTTCCGCCAAATTTCACAAGGTGAAAATGGCAAAAACTGCAGTTTTGACATCTTTCGCGTGGTAAATTTGATCTAATGTGAAGGAATTCATGTTTTGGAAAAGTGTTTGCGACCTATGAATTCTCGGTTGAATGAACACTTAATAAAGACACATCAATTCATTTCAATTCACATTTATTAGGCATAAGATAAAATCCAGGAACTGGAAAAGCTCTTTTTTTATCACTTATGGTCTATAAAATTCCAATTGCTTACTTTGGTTAACTATCACAAGTCTTCTTGGGGAGTTTGACTGATTTAAGTTTCATGGAAATCCAGATGTCGGCTTCAGGGAGCAAAAGAGATGATAAAATTAAACAAATAAGAAGAAAGTTTAAGGCTTTGTTCCTGTTCCGTGCTGTGTTGGAGTTTTTTTTTTTTCACTTTCACCTTAATTTTAATCAAGTCATTTGGTATGTTGGGAAGCACATGGAATTAATGTTGCGTGTCTTCGAATGCTAAAATCTTGAAATCTGTTCCGATATATCCTAGAATCAAATGAGGCTTGTGAACTTTAAAAAAGTTCATTTTTGCCTTTAGTCTCTGCTCACTCATGCATGACTTGACGGATCTATCTCATTCTCATTTTCATACAAGTGTAAATCGCTTCTGCAAAATTATTATGCTCGAATTTTTTCTTTAAAAAGTTACGCCATGGGGGGGGGGGGGGGGAGGAATTACTTTTTTTGTATGTTAATGTACATGGCCACAAGTATTTCAATCAGTATAGTCGATCCTTACATGTTTAAATGTGTGATTAATGGAGACTTATTCTTTTTCAAAAAGAAAATGTGATGTCATATAATTCAATTTCTTTCAATACTAAAACATAACTTCAAGTAGACACTTTGTGTGACGTTTTGCAAGGAAACTGCATATAATGCAAACAATAATCTCAAGTCCTTTATTTCTAATTGTAGTGTTTTGCATAATCATCGACAGTTATCATGTAACCTTGATCAAACTTTTATTTTCTTTTAGATATATCCCCAAGAAGTAATTCAAAGGTAATCTTACGTATTTCTTCAAACAATTTTAAGTCTTACTTTTCCCTGTGCGTGTCTTCGGTCTTGCACCCGGGTCTTTCTTAGTGCTGCCCCTAGTAGCCATTGTCACCTGCATCACATTTTCACTGGGTGATGACGTCTCCGTATCGCCTTCCTCAGCTTGTTTGATCATGGGTTGCGTATGTTCATCTTTTTGGCTGTTAGTATTTGCCCGAGGAGGGTTTGCACTGCAAAATAATGAACACCGCTGCTGCTATAACGCGACATGAATCGTCATATCAATTTACTATCAAAATAAGAATTGGTTTCATTCTCTCTTCTCCGGCAGAATCAGCAAATTAAATGACTTACTGCCATATTTTGTTTTCTTGATTCATTTATGTGTCTGTTTTATTGTCCAGACTGTCTTCATTTACAGAACACTGTTTTTTAAGAGATATGGAAACAAACTGATATGAAAAAGATTTAATTCTTAATATCATTCCCCCCTTTTTCAGGGAGGGGGGGGGGGGACCCGTATTCGGATTACGCGATCACCAACTCCTATATTCCCCTGGGTAATTCTGATGATGCTCTTTGCATCAATACCCACTGTGGCATGGTCTTTCGATCTGTTTTTTAAATTTTATCTCCTTAATGTCCTTTCTTTGTCCGAGCTATTACGAGTATAACTGTATTCTGTGTCATCTCTGCATGGACGGGGAAGAAAAAGCTACCTTTGATCAAATTAACCCTCAGGTCCCCGGATATATGGAAATGTGTACATGTGTAACACTAAATTGCCCCCCCCCCAATTCTGCCCTTAATGGTGACATTTGTTCACAACGTGCAAAAAATGTTGACTATCCCCTGTAGACGGGGCGTCAGATCCATGTAATATTCTAAGAGCGGTGTGATATTTTCCACTGCAAAGTACTCTACATCTATGAAACGAGGAAGGGGCACCTTGTTTCAAACACACACAAAAGCGGGAATCAATCATCGGTCTGGAGTGAAATCAAACCCTTGGTCCTTTATTCGACACGCGGACGTTTCAAGAGCTATTAATCACGACGGGCTGCTTTCTAGTTCTCTACCTATACACAAGAAACACGTCTTTGATGGGGAGAAACTAGCCAGAACAATTAAGCAGCTGCTCTTAAAACTTTGTAATTGAGTAAAATTAATGGATTAAATTGAAAATTAAAGAATAATAAATGGATTTTTCCTCAGTCTTGAAAATCACTAATTTAAAAAAAAATCATCGCTGTGAGAAAACAGGCTTCTTACCTGCAATCTTGAGGACTTGAAGCTGTATCATGCGTTGCTACTGCTGTAAAGTATGAAAAACGAATTTCAGATACCATTTACAGACAAATCTAGAGGGGCTATACCACAAATGTCCAACGGAGTTTGTAATTATAGGCTGAGCGCGTTTATTTTTATAGCAATGTTTTTAACCTTAGAAGAAAAAAATGAACATTTGGACTTCATACGAAATCAAATTTTACTGTTCTAGTTCTCAAGCTGAACCTGAGTGAATAACGAAAACAATTCCAATGGTTTCCATAATTGAAATACTCAAATTCTATTTCTCTTGAAAAAAAAAACCCGTTAAATTCTGTGTACAAAATGAATGGAGAGTTGTCCATGATTATAACACATGATGGTGGAGTTCCAGCGAAAGGAATCCCATATTGAATGATTTCAACTTTCAAAATTCACAGCTCTTGAAAAGATTGTCCGATTTTGCTCAAACTTTCACTGTCTTTAGTTCATTCAGTGAAACTCACTGATGACTGATGTCTGGGATGCATTCTTCTTTGAAGATTGAAAGTTAACTGTGGATTACGAGCTCACTAATTTTACACTGTCCTCCAGAGACTTTATTAAAACAAATATCTGAATTCGTTAGGACAATCAAAGACTGAACAAACTATCAATTTCAATAACATTACAACCTTCTTGAAGGGTTTAAAAAGCGCATTTCAAAGTACATATAAAAAATATAATAACACCCGCATCTTACTTCATGAGTTCCTTACTCCACCACGTCTGCATGTCATCAAGATCAAGAACAAGCTCAAATATGTTTTATACCTATTTTCACTAGGAGAAAGAAATTATTTTTATATAGATGGTGCCTTACATATTCTGTACATTAAATATATTTTTCTATGGTATGCATACAAATTTCTCAGGGCTCACCTTCAAAAGTTGTAGGAAAAATGATCTTAATCGCAGATTGCTGGGTCAGGGTAAGCGTGACATTTGTGTCAGATTCCCGTTGGCAGAAGTCCAGCGTAAAATACACAGAGCACTTGTTTGCTTGCATGAAGTTACTGTACTCCACCGTCTTTATCCATGAATGATGATGATAGAGATTTTCGAGAAAAAAAAACCAAACAAACACAAAAACAGAAACAAAAACAAACTCTTTATTTGGTATCCCTGATAACGCAAAGTATACTAATGACGATGCTTAAATTTATTCTTACATAATATAATGTAGTGAAATTAGAACCGTGAAAACTGGTCTGTAGACAAGCCTTAGTTTGTTTTTTTTTTCTTCGAAATAGGCCTATCCGAAATTACGTTCTTTGAAGGTTGCGGTCATGCACCCTCTTTTCATGACAATATTGAGTCAAGATCGACTGCAGTTTGTAATCCAATTACAGGCTCTTTTCAAGTAACCTCCCATGATGCACCGGTATTTACGAACTTTATACTTCTCTCAGAGCATGATGCTGAAAAGCTTATATTTAAGCTCAGTAAAAAGTCATGTGCATCAGATTCAATGCCCAAAAAGGTTCTCTTACAATGCATTGACACACTGATTCCTGTTATTACATCTTTGATTAATCTCTCTTTGTCATCTGGTCATTTTCCCGCGCTGCGGAAAACCGCTCTAGTTTAACCGCTCTTGGAAAAAAACTGGATATAAAGTTTTGTAATCTTCGGCCTGTGAGTAATCTAAAGTATATATTTAAGCTGGTTGAAGGTACTGCTTATCAGCAAATTATGAACCACCTCAACTGCAATTCATTTCTTCCCATGTATCAGTCAGCCTACCGACAATTTCACAGTACCGAAACCACACTGTTAAGAATCAAGAGTGATATACTCATGGCTATGGATAATCAGAAAGTCACTATACTACTCTTGGGTAGAAGAAATAACCAGTTGTCTCACGATGTAGCAAACGTAGTAGGAAAGCGACGTTTCGTCTGCAAGCTGCTAGACTTCGTCAGGCAATGAGCAAAGACGGTGGTGGTGGTGAATTGGGTTTTTACAGACGTGTATCAATCAATTCTGATTTTTTACGTCTGGGACCGACCTTTAACGTCACCATCCGAAAGACGTGGCAAATGTAGATTCATGTCTTGCCAGAGGACATTAGTGCCGCTGCAGGGATTCGAACCACGGACCTTGGGGTTCAAAGTCCGGAGACTTATCCACTGAGCCACAGAAGACGTTGTTGTTGTTGTTGTTGATTCGTGTTGAATGGCGATCAGTCAGTCTTGACTATTATCACCAACTAAGTTAGCTTTATTTTTGATGTTGATATTATTATTATTTCTTTTAAATAGCTTTGGTATTTTAAGAATAAATTCTATTGGCATCTCTTTTTTTTTTCTATATATATTTTACTATGAACTATTATTATTATTATTATTATTTTCTTTTTTTAAAGATAAAGTAGTATCATGCCAGGTTGCCGAATCCTGCCGGTTCTCAGACACCGTCCTGACAAACCTGCTCGAAGTAGTTCGAAGGTTTCTCGGAAACAAGTTTCCTATGTCTCTCAGGTGTAGGCAGGGGGCTCCCTTTGGGATACCTCAATATCTGAAACTCGAATTAGGGGAAAGGTGACGTAAAATAGAAAACACCTACAAAAGGATTGAGAGAGACTTTTCCAAGGGAATTAGTTTCACACAAACACGCATACTTATCATCGACAAGAAAATGATTTCCTCCTTAAATATGACAATTTTCTCTATGTTAGTAGGGTTGAATACAGGATAAGGAAAGGCAAAACAAAATGGGCTTTTAATGAGAAATTGGTGCTGATTAATCAAGATGATATAAATGATTGAATTACTAGACGTATATCGGGAACGTCTCCTATGCAATTAATCATACGACCATGTTTGTCATGGGAATTTTCCCTGATGGTGCATTTAACAGGTTCGTATGTATACATGTACACATAAAATACATCTATAACAGGGTTTCCTGTTGTATTCTGCTCTCCTCTTTCTTTCTCTTTTCCTTTTACTTCTCTTCAGTCATGTTAGTTAAACTTTTTCTTTTTGCTACATCATTCTTTATCTTCTTTTTTTTTTATTATTAATAAACTAATGAAAGGAAAATGGCATATATCTTCGCACACGAACTTTCGTGGATTCTCCACTATAATAACCAACTACAAACTAAGGAAAGGGAAATTAAAAACTGCAATAAGAAAAGAAAAAATAAATAAATAACTCGCAAAAAGTGTCTACTCTCTGCCAAAGCGCTTCGTTCGAAGAACGAAACGGACGATTGCATTCTGTATTTTAGAATCAGGTGATTTTAATAGACCCAAAATCTCTTCAGGGTTTGCATTCGTTTCGGAAAGAAGCATGGCTCTTTCTATAATATATTTTGGGCATTTTGCCATATAGTGCTCTATAGTTTCTACCTCGGGGCATGAATTACAATAACCCGTTGGGTGTATTTTCATTCTACTTAAATCTTCGTTAAGTCCTATACTCCCTAGGCGTAGTCGGCGAATGATCTTTTCTTTTGCCCGCTTTAGGTCACAGTTATAAGCCGTTGAGGCCGAGCTTTGAATCTTTTTGTAGTGAGTGTTAGGGGTGTTTTGCCATCTTAATTGCCATTGCTTCGCGAAATGTTTCACCAACATTTGGTTTACTTCCGAGGGTGTGAGGTGGTTTGTAATTTCTATTTCTTTACTGAGAGCTGCCTTTATAGTCCGCACATTCATTTCCTGTTATACCACAATGGGATGGGATCCATTCGAAGTAAACCTGAACGTTTTTGTATTTGAGGTGGGTTAATTTGAGCAATATTTCTGAAACAAAATTTTCTTCTTTTTTGTTCTTTATAGCTATTAGGGCACTTAAAGAATCACTAAATATAACTGCTCCTACATAGATGTCTAATTGTTCTATCCAATTAAGGGCCAACATAATAGCCGCCAATTCAGCTCTGTAAGAGGATGTACCGTTTGACAGTCTCTTTGATTGTTGATAAGAAAAGTAAGGTACGTAAAAGGCTGCCGAGCAGAAACCTTCTAGGGGGAGCTTCGATCCATCTGTAAATATGTGGAGTTGGTGAAGCCATCTTGTATTAATCAGTTCTAAACTTGTTTGTTGTAAGAATAATGGGTTATCTATTTTGTTTAGCTGGTAATTCAGATCAATTGACACATCTGGTTCTACAAACAACCATGGAGGAAAATTGGATACCTTATAATTTTCTATTGATAGTTCGCGATTTGAATTTTCTGTTCTGTAACCAAATGGTTTATTGCACTTTTTCCCTTTCATATATTGAAATTGCCAACAAGGTTGTATATTTGGTAACACTGGGTGAGTAGGTTGTGTTTCTATTTTGTGCTTATATTTTAAGGATAACTGCTGTCTCCTAAGGTCAAGGGTAATTTCTCCCATTTCCGTCTGGAGGGACAGGAGTGATGTCAAAGGTAATGCACCTGCACAAATCCTTAAACATTGGTACTGAACAAAATCTAACATCTTTTTAACGTTTTCAGAGGCACTGTCGTAGGCTTCACATCCATAATCTAGGAGTGGTCTTATGTAGGCTTTATAAACCATTAACAGAGATTTAGATGAACTTCCCCATGAGGTACCTGTTAAGCATCTCAGAATATTCATTTTGCTTTTGCATCTTGAAGCGATATCTTCTATATGCTGGGTCCAGGTGAGTTTTTTTTATCAAATATCATCCCTAAGAATCGGTGTTTATTTTCAAATTTTAAAGGTACTTTGTTAAGAAATAGATGTATCTCGTGTTGTTTTGTACTTTTGGTAAAAAGTACAGGTACAGTCTTTCTTTGTGAGAGTTGAAATCCCCAGGTGGTGAACCAACTTTCTAGGACATTTATATACGCTTGCATTTTTTTCGTAATATAGGGAACATTGCTACCAGAGATCCACAGAGCGCAGTCATCTGCATACAAAGAAATTTTTACGACTGAGTCTGTGGGGATATCCCTCAGCATGACGTTGAAAAGTGTGGGGCTGAGGATACTACCCTGGGGGAGACCTCTGTCCATCTTGAAAACAGATGATAATACATTGCCAACCCGAACCTGATAAGTACGATCTCTCAAGAGATTGTCAAGAAAAGCCAGCATGTTTCCTTGTATGCCTATTTCTGCTAACTTGTATATTAAACCCTTTATCCATACAGTGTCATATGCTTTTTCGATATCTAAGAAAACTGCCAAGGTGTGTTCTTTGTTATTTATACTCTTCTGAATGTCATTTTCTAAATTTACTATGTTGTCTGTTACGCTACGAGCTTTTCTGAAGCCACTCATAAAAGGGGGCAACAACTCATGTTTTTCTAAGTACCAGTCAATTCTTGATTTGATCATTTTTTCCATGATTTTAATTAGACATGAAGATAAAGCGATGGGTCTATATGATGATACGTCACTAGGATCTCTATTTTGTTTAGGAACTGGAATCAGTATAGAGTGTTTTAACTGTGTCGGAATTGATTTGGTTTCCCAAATTAAGTTCATCAAACATAGTATATATTCTTTTGCATTGTTTGATAAATTCTGATATACAATATACGGAATCTTATCATTTCCAGGAGCTGAGTTCTTTTTAGTGACAATCGCTCTGTTCAGCTCTGTCAATACAAACTTCCCGTTCAGAATATGTTCCTTATTATTCTCGGCTTTCAGGTCTACTATCGCCGTCTGCATTTTAACGGTTGCATCTTCTGTGTGGACAGGATTGTTCTTTGTTTCGGCACCGACTGACTGGAAAAACATTCCCAGTGCCTCGGCCTTTTCTTGGTCGGATTGTATAACCCTTTCTTTCTCTTTTAATACTGGAATTCTTTTTGGTTTAGTATGTAAACCGTTTAACCTTTTGATACATGACCAGATGTTTGATTCTGGTACATATCGGTTGAGTTTTACGCAGAATTCATGCCAATATTGTCGTTCGCACTGGCGTAAATATTTCTGCGCCTCTCCTTTTTTCTTCAGGAAGTTATTCAGATTTTCAATTGATATTGTTCTGTTAAGTTTTTTCTTTGCTCTGTTTCTCTCCTTGCTTTTTTCTGAACACAATTTGTTCCACCAAGGGATCGGGTTACGTTCCCTCCTACCTTTCTGTGGGGTAGTTTTTTGGATGAGTTCTGTCATTTTTTTGATAAAGTGCAAATAAAGTTTTGTTGGATCTGATGTATCAACAGCTTCGTCCTGGAAAAATCTATTGCACTCCTCTGAAAAAAGTGGCCAGTCCATGTTTTTGAAAGACAATCTATCATCTGACTCATATATATCCTGCTTATAAATGGTATGTGATGTATCCAGATTGATTTGGATATGGATGGGATAGTGGTCGCTACCAAATTTGTTATGCATGATCCGCCATTC
>JAPZVO010001102.1:0-22059 GCA_029962745.1 Echinometra lucunter
AATGCAAAGATTTGTTTTCTGCAATTGTGCTCATTAAACTGACAATTAAAAATACACAGGTCAATGTATATATGTTTATTCAAATCATTCCTAAATTTCAGTGTACAAACCGCTTCGACAAGTGGTACTGCCAAGCTTGCATCAACCAGTCTTTCCCCGAGTGCTTCGCGTGCTCAACATTCTGTGACCAGTGCTTGGTTGACCAAGTACAAAGTGCCCGCTTTCTCAGATTCCTTGACTACCAAGATTGAGTCTGGCGATACATCAGCTGGCAATGAATCTGCAATACTGGACATACTTTTTGAGTCAGTGAAGCCATTTACATTGTAAGTATCTGTGCGCAGTGTATAGTACAATTACTGCTATCATAGGAGCTGTCATGCCTGACTGAATGAGACTATGGACTTCCATACAATATAGGTCCCTGGTACGATGAGGGAGGCACTTTATCCGTGTGCCTTGGATAGGACTTTAAGCTGTCAATTCCCTGATTGTTTTTATAAGCATATTGCTTTCTAATAGTAAGGAAAAAATGGACTATATCATATACCATGGTTACCGTTTGGCTCGTATTCTGAACAGAGGTTTAACTGAGGTTTAATATATCATGGTCTAAGATTTTGATGCACGTGCCATTTCCAAACTCTCAACAATATATTTGTCATCTTACAAAAACAAGATTTCAAACTTTAAATGGAATTTTTTCAGAGAAGAAATTTAAGATTATCATGATATTGACAATACCAATACATTTTCATCCATATCCTCTAATATAAGCGAGTCAATGAAGCAAAAATATTAAAGAGTTGCATGTCTTATATGTCAGATGTTCTAGTTTAAACTTTTAACTCGTTCTTTAACATATAGGTACCCAACTTCAAGTCAGTACTCTGAAATCGTTGACAAGCTGCTTTCGAAGTACCCCAAGTTGTCATCTAAACTGGACCTCACAAACCAGAAGGTATGTTTAATTTTTAAGCTAAACCCCCAAAATTAAGCTAGATGCATTTTATTTGCCTCCATGTCAGTGTTGTAGTCGAGTCCAAAAGTTTCGAGTCCGAGTCCGTAATAAATCAAATTATCAAAACCCTGCCATTTAATAGTTCAGGACTCGAGTCCGGGCTCATCTGTTACACTGGACTGGCGACATGTAAACATATATACACATACAGGTTAGAGTTAACTCAATGTGCGATGTCCAAACAGATTCACTGCCTGAGCCGGCAAATCGATATTTGACATATGGATGTCAATCACCCTTGGTAGGGAAGGGTATATTGGAATACTAGTAATTTAACTGAGACTCAAATATCAAGTCCAGTATGGCAAACTCGTTTGATCTTAGCAATCAAAGAATTGGGAAGGGATTAAGGCACTCTGTAGTCTGCAAACCAGGCACTAGAATGAGACAGCTGAGCGTGTGAAGTACTTGGTTGATCAGCTTTAAGAGGTTCAGCGGCACCAGTTGGAGGACCATGCATCTGATGTGGGTTTGGCGTTATCGGGCAGCCTAGGGGACCGTTTGAAGCAATGTCCGCTGTATCAGTGGGTCGACGGTGATCCAACAATTTTGCCGAAGACATAGAGTTAGGGTTATGATTTGGTTTATGGTTCGGAGTAGGGTAAGGATTAGAATGATGGTTAGGGTTTGGGTTAGGTTTAGCATTATTAATTGTCGCCGGAGCAAATGTACAATCAGGTCGACTACTAGTACTAGATGTATGCTTGGTAGAAACACTCGTCCCGCTATTTGCCGTTGGCTTGACAGTCTTTCTTGGGAGACTGTTTGAAGCAAGATATACCCTTTCTGCACTATTCACTGAAACCGTGTATTCACATGGTTGACGCTCTTGGGTGGAAATTTGATGAACGTATGACACTTTTAAGAATGATCACTTTAATCTTCGTTCCCGTTGGAATGGGTCCACCAGATCTTCTCTTTCAACGTCGATGCATTCGTCTATCTCGGCATCATACTTCTGTAGCCGGATGGCAGTGATGCCTTCTGATCGACGGAATAGCATGTTCTTTGCCTCTGTTATGACTTCATCACAAGGGACAGTATCTCTTGCAAATGTGACTTTCTTGTTTGATCCATTATGGGACAGTAGCATCCAATCTACCATTCTGTTTTGTCCAGATGCGTCGATGGATCCACATCAGCCCAATCTTTAAACTGCTTATTGAAATACTGTATATAGGTGGTTGCAATTATAATTAGTTGCCAGGATCAAGGTTTGCGGTGCTATCTTGAGATCCTCATAGTGTGGTGAACATTCTGCAGTCAATGTTTGAATCTATTAGACATGTACATATATATCAACCATTCTGCATGCATGCAATGAATTAATTTGTCTTTTCTGTCCTTTTTTATATGTGACTTATAAATATTAAATAGGCCTAAAGAGCTTGCCACACCAAGCGCGATGCGGTAGGCAGGGCGATTTGGGTGCGCCGCAAAGGCCAAAATGAATCGATCCACGTACGATTTCAATGAGACCGCTTGGTTAGACCGGTCTCATTGAAATCGTACGTGATCGAATTTATTTTGGCCATTTGCGGCGCACCGCCAAACTGCCCTGCCTACCGCACCGCGCTTGGTGTGACGAGCCCTTAACTCTTTTTCACATCCTCTCCTTGAGCATGCGACACAAATAACTCGCAGCTTCAGGCCAATACATACATTTTCCCTGAACATTTACTTCGGCTCTTGCAACATGGTTTTCTACATATATCGTGGCATTGTAAACTAGTTTTACTTCAGACTCAGCTGAGGATATTACACTCTTTATGCTGAAAATGTATCTATATCTGTTCTGCTTTCTTTTTAGCAACTGTGGGTTACAAAACTTAAATATAAGTTCCAGACAGCAGGAGACGGGATGATCAGTGACCGTGAGAGCAGTTTGGAAGTAGTGGCAACGGAAGAGAAAGCAACCACCAACCCAGAATCCTTCCAAGAAGCAAAAGGGAGCAGGTGAAGTATCCTCCTATTTTCGGGATGGCCAACTACCTTCCAGCAAGGCAGGTTTCTGAAGACGACAAAAGCATCGAAGCACACAAACAATGGCTACTAACTGAAGGGACCAAAAAGCGACCCAACTACGAAGAGGTAGAAGCCAGGATGACCTTAACCTTCTCTGATAGAAGAAATGAAATTATCAAGGAAAACATACCCATAGCACAGCTGAAAGAAGAATACCCGTGGTTGTTCAAGGATGATGGTGTTGAGGTATGTATATACATACGTACACCTTAACCCTATTTCCACTGGGCTATTTCAGAGCAGATTTTACTGGGGGGAGGGGGCAATTTAACCCCCCCCCCCCCCAGATCTCGATCGCGAAAGGTCCGATCGGCGTGAACATTTGCACATATGTCAAGACACGTGTAAAGAACGTTGCCTCATAATTTTTTTCCGCGCCAAAATTCCAAATTTTGTTGAATATTTTAATTCATGCAAATGGGATGCATCAAATTTCATGAAATTCACAAATACATAAATATTTCCTTCAAAAATTATAATTGAAGTCACATAACGTCTTGTAAATGACCTAGAAGATTGAAAAAGCTGTGTTTTTGACCAATATATGAGATAAGCTGTTTTGCACACAAACGTATGGAAAATGCAGGTTTTTGTCAATTTAGGGGTTGACAGGCTCGTCTCCCCCCCCCCCCCCCCCCCCCCCCCCCCCCCCCCCCCCCCCCCCCCCGTGGAGATAGGGTTATAAGAGTGCATGGAAATATATGCATTCTAATACTTGGGGTTTTTTATTCAAAGAAACAAAGTTACATTAATTTAGTTCACTATTTTATCTATTCTGACAGCTATGTGCATGGATGAGACACAAACTGTTACTTGTAGATACCTATCAATGTGCTACATGAATGTGCTACTAAAATATAATCGTAACAGCAGTTTTGCAATTGGAATGCAGCTAGTTGTATGTGTTATTATAGGGTGTGTTTTTTCGGCCCAGAATCAGCGTTTGAATCACATAGTTTGTACTACAGTTTAAATCAGCTTTGCGTTTATGCTCATTTCCTCTAAACGCCGATTCAAATCACTGATTCAAAATGCACAAATTTGTGCGTTTTGAATTTGCGTTTAGCTCTAAACGCGTAAATCGGGAAGCATAAACACAACTCTCACCTAAACGGCGTTTAACGTGACGTCACTAAACACCCTTCCGGTCAATACAATAAGGCCGCGCCTGTACTGGCATTATGGCCTGGATCAATGATGGAACTGAGCGAAAGCGCACGCCCTAGTTTGACCTGCCTTCGTTAAGTCTCCAAGGTCAACTTAACAGCGTTTTGAATCAGCGTTTCTGCCTTCGCAAATTAAGCATAAACGGACCCATAGTTCAGGTTTACTTCATAGTCATAAACGTAGCACATATAACATATAATTCTCACTTGTTGAAATCAAGCCCTATTACTATTTTCATGACAATTATCTACCAATATTCTATTAAGTTCCTCTACAAATGTTAATTACAGTACTGGTTATTGTCTACCCCAACCCGCCTCCCCCCCCCCCCCCAAAAAAAAAAAGTAATTGAAAAAAAAGGATTATCAGTGATCACATAATTTTTACATTAAAACAATTTCAAGTGATAATTTTTCAAGATATTTTGTTTCTAGACAAAATAAAAAGTGTAACTGAGGGTTATTTTCCTCTAAGAGCCAAACTTCAGTCCAAGTATAACAACAATGTGTATGTTTGCTTGTTCAGCTTCTTGCAGAATTCCGACGCATTCACGGAAGTTGTGGTGCTCTGCAGCTCTTGAAAAAGGGGCTACAGACGTACGCGAGACCACTTCTCCTCTCCTACAAGGGGCGATGTCTTCGAACCAAACTGAAAAGGGATGAAGACTTGCTATCAATAATCGAAGACATCGAAAAACTTGCAGATGAGAAGGCTAGAGAAGGTGGGTTGATATCCATCTTGTACACATTGGGCATTACCAGTGTGGGTAAATCCAAAAAACCCTTATTAGGTTTGTGTCTGATGGAATGTGAGTGACAATCATCACTTACATTTATATTAATGTTTTTTCTTCTTCTTCACATTGCATGTAAATTACTCTTTTTACATTGATATTTTATCAATAGTCATTTGCAAGATCTGTTGCAATTTTTCAAGGTGAAATGTTTTTTTCTTGGACTTTCAATAATCCTACATTTCTTACTTTGTTTTACTTTGCTCCTATTTCTTATTTTACTTTCTCTTAATTCCTTATTTTCTTTTTGTGAAAAAAGTATTGCAATAAATCACAATGAAAATGGGTTGTTATTGTAGGTTGACAGGTTGTGTTAAATCCCCCATTAACCTATGACATTAATTTCGTGTTATTATAGATGCAGAAGCAAAAGCTGCCATAACGGCCATACCTGCTCTTCTAGGAGAGAGCAACAACATCTTCAGATACCAGGTTAGAGTATTCCCTGTTATGATTTATTCCTGGTAAGGAGGTGCTTTATGAATGGATGTCATAATTTTTCATTGCTTAGGTTAAGACCTGTCTCACTGTTTACACTTTTCCTGTATGACAAAATGTGCATCATTCTGCCTCAGCCATCAAGTTTGAAATATTTAATGGTTAGATGGATTTTCTTCAAACTTGGTAAAATGGTGCATTTGAGAGGACACACAAACCAAATAGATTTGAGGGACATTAGCCAAAGGTCACAGGCCTGTCCAGTATACTTTAAAAAAATATATATTTATCAAGTGAAATGAAGGAATTAATAGAAACAAAATGATTAAGTCATCATAGAGAGCTTGCCCTGCAGATGGAGGAACATTTGTGGGACAGGGTGGAGGAGGCTTGGGGTGATATTCACAGTTCCACATGACCTTAGTAAAATAATGAAAGAATTAAAAGAAAAAATGAAATGAATACAAAAATGCTGAGAAAGTACATCCCTTTTCCAGTCTGATAAAGTTACATTAAGCATTGTTGAGTAAATTCGAAGTACAATGAGTATTCTTTCTTTATTGTTTTATACTTATGTCCACATAGGGGGATGGAGACCAAACAGGATTAGCCATCTTTGTGAGCACGGACGAAAGCTCCCCACTGCATTCCAGAGAGTTCTCAATGGTCATTGATGGCACACCAGTGTGCAGGGTGGGGGATCTGTTGACGGCTGCAGCATGCTACCTTTCAGCATTCTACGTATTTCACCTGCAGTTCGAAAGCACTTTGACGCGAACACTTGAATTCTGTCAACTCGCTTTGTTCAAGGTGAAGGACAAGTGCCCCACTGACAAGCATGTCCTCACTTTCATGACGAGACTTCATAGGAAGATACCATGATTCAGTTTGTTCTTTCTGGTAAAAGTGCCGCATAGAGAAGAGCGATATTTTCTGACTCAATAACCAAATATGAAATGTGTCCACCTTGAGCCCGATTTTATGGACATTGTAGATCTGTATTTGTAATCCCAATTTAAAAACAATGCATACATGTGTAATTTTTTTTTTTTCAGTCTGAAAGGTATATTTGGAAGCTGAAATAACGTCAAAGAGGTGTACTGTAAAGATAGATATCAGTGTACTAGGTGTTTCAAACAACATTTTACACTTTTGATCATTAATAACTTTTTACTGGATTCACAGATGATATTCAAATTTTGATAGTACATAGCAGAGGAGTGTCAAATTTTATGGGTATAATTTTGTGTCATAACTGTCTATCATTTTTCTGTTATGATTTCTTTTCAAAGAAAGATTTCAAATATCGGCCACATTTTGCAGCTATGTAGAAAAAACAAAGACCATTGCAATAGCATTAAGTGTATGGTGAGTGTGTGTCTCCCTGCAGTGGTTTGACAAAAGCCATTCATACCCAATCTGGGTCATCTTTTGTGGGCCCTGCACACAATGGAGGAATTAGCACCGTTAATACCTTTCCTCATTAATGATGCCAATTTCGTCATTGTTTGCAACCCTCACAAAAGATGACCCAGATTGGGAATGAATGGCTTTTGTCAAACAAAGGAGACATACATGTACACTTTATGCTTTTGCAATAGTATTCGTTTTTTCTACATAGCTGCAAAATGTGGCCGATATTTGAAATCTTTTTTTGAAAACGAAATAATAAAAGGAAAATAAAAGACGGTTATACCACCAAATTATACCCATAAAATTTGTAACTCATCTGCTATGTACTATCAAAATTTGAATATCATTTATGAATCCAGTAAAAAGTAATTAATGATAAAAAGAGTAAAATGTTTTTGAAACACCTAGTATATGTGTGAACAGTATTGCTACAAAGATTGTTGGAACTCACAATCCGTTTTCAGTTTAGAATAAATAAACTGGTATGACCAAAAAAGCATGGCATTTGTAGCACAATTTGAAATGATGTCAAGTGGTAAAGATCAATATTAAATTATAACCGTGTTATAAGATGGTTGGGATATACAATCTGATTGTATCTGATTGGATTGACTGCTTTTGTCTTGTAGTCAAGTCTAGGTTTTGAAATTGTTTAAATTCGCTGCTAATAGCCTCATGATAATTACAACAAGAAAAGATATGTGTATAGTATAGTATACATGTACTTCAATATATAATTCAGTGTATTTTCATGAAAAAGCCCACAGCATTAACTTGGATGCTTTAAAGGTGCTGGTTAACTTAGTTTTCATGTGAAAAAAAAGACAAGTTGGATGGGTGAACCATATGTCAATTTGATTGTCCATATTTGCAGAGTAATCTGTGAAAATCTTACTGTTAATGGTCTAGTTTTTGGCCAAGATATCACAAATGAAAATATTGAAAATGATAAGAACACTGGCTTTGCAGAAGCGTTTCATGAAACACTTTCATATAAATTCATAGATATCTTCATAGTTGTATGATCTTTTCGAAAACTTTTGCATTTTCTGGACTTAGGTGACAAATGATTATCAACAATTAACATCCTAACTGAACACTTATACATTTTTGCCCCTGATGATGTTAAAAAGTCTTTAAGCCACTTTAATATACAATTTTAACCATCAATGTGTTCATTACAGCCATAAGATGTTCTAACAAACAGTTAAAACAAATGAGTGCTACCTGCATATAATGTTACGCACACATTTTACTGAAAGCCTGATTACTGATTAGCAATAGTTGAAGCTGAAATTATCTCAAGAGGTAATGATCAATGTATGTGCATGTTACCAATTATTACAAAGATGGTAAGAATTTAAAATCTGTTTAAAAGTTTCAGATTAGAATTTATAACTGGTGTTGGATAGTAGTATGCTAATGTTAACAGTAATGTATGTGGGAAACAAACTGCTAAATATTGATAAACTTGCATTTTTTTAAAATATGACTGTTTGAGGAATTACCAAAGTTGTGCATGTGTTCTAACTTCTATGTATAATGTGTGTGTGTATATATATATATATATATATCTTCCTAGTTGATGATCTTTTTCTGGCCTTTGGTGACAATATGTACGCTAATGATTATCAACAATTCAAATCCTAACTGAACACTTTTGCCCCTGACGATGTTAAACAGTTACTTTAAGAATTCTTAAAATACAATTTTAACCATTTTTAACATACAATTTTAACCATTAGTGTGTTCATTACAGCCATAAGATGTTCCAACATAAACAGTTTAAAAAGATAAGTGCTACCTGCATATAATGTTAAGCACACATTTTACTGAAAAGCAGATTAAAGATTAGCAATAGCAAGCTGAAATGATGTCAAGAGGTAGTGATCAATGTATGTGCATGTTTACAATATTACACAGACGGTAAGAATTTAAAATCTGTATAAAGCTTTCAGATTGGAATTTACAACTGGTGTTGGATAATATGCTAATGTTATTTTATTTATGGGAAATGAATCTCTGATTTGTTTGTATTTGACATGTTTGAGGAATTACCCAAGTTAATTGTGCATGTGTTTTAACTTCCATGTAGAATGTGTATATATCTTCATAGTTTAATGATCTTTTCGAAAATGTTTGCATTGTCTGGCCTTTGGTGACAAATACACTAATGATTATCACCAATTCAAATCTTAACTGAACACTTGCATGTTTACCCCTAACGATGTTAAACATGTTTAATATAATACATGTTTAACCACCAGCGTGTTCAGTACATCCATGAGATGTTCTAACATAGACAGGTAAACAAATGAGTGCTACCTGCATATGGGCATGGATCTATAGGTCCATGATATGGGCAATTCCATGAATTATAGGACAAGGAACCAAGCTTTCAATTTGCTCTTTATCAAATCTGGTTTCTTTTACAAGGCTCATTGTTCTAGCAATCTATTATTCCCTACCTTTATTTCTCAAACATCTCTGTTTGAACTAGAACTTTACATAAACTGGCATGTGTGGGACTACACATGATTTAAATGTATTATTATGGCATTTTATAGAAAATAATTATTTTCTTTTTTTGCCCATTTTCAAATTGGATGATGTTTAGGACTTAAGTACATATACACGTGTGTCTTATTTTGCAATTCAAAATGAATTTAACATGTACATTTTTAAGTGTCCTGGACATGCACACTGTAATGTAACATAACTAACCATCTTTGTGCTATTGTCCTTCAAACTGACAAGAATTTTTGCAACGTGTTATACATCAAACAACTCAGCAAAATGTCAGTAATGAAATGATCATTAAAATTTGATTTAATTGGACACAGTATAGGAAATAGAATTTTTCACAAACTTGTATTTTTTTCCATGTCCTCTTTGTAATCTAACTAACCAATATTCAAATTCTTGTTGTCACTCACTGAAATACGTCACATGATTGAGGTAGGAGTAGTCTAGAGGTATTGACTATTGACACTACAAAAATGAATTGAAAATGTTCATGCATTTTAAAATGGCAGCCATGTATACTCTAAAAAGTACCATTAACTGTAACTTAACTCATGGAATTGCCCGTATAATGCTAAGCACATATTTTCTGATGGACTAATTAAAGATTAGCAATAATTGAAGCTGAAATGATCTCAAGAGGGAATGCTCAATATATGTACATCTTAACAATATCACAGAGATTGTAAGAATTTAAAATCTTTATTTAAAAGTTTCAGATTGGAATCTATAACTGGTGTTGGATAGTATACTAATGTTAACATTGATATATGAAATATATGACATTAACCGAGCTGAATTTTGATGGAATTGCAATTTTTATTGTTGACTGTTTGAGGAATAACCAAAGTTGTATATGTGTTCTAATTTATATGTAGAATGTGCATTTTTAAAACTAGGCATATTTTTGTTTTATGTCTCACATGTGATATTAAACATGGGGGTGAGACGTGCATAATTATTTTCTTCAGCCAGTTAATACATGCTCTGTTCTGGACAATTGAAATCACTTTGAAACATTTGTATTAAGCGTTATATGAATTTGAAATATTATTATTGTTATCAAATGTGAATAAACAGACTAATAATTGGTCACCCAGCAAAAGTCAATATTTGTGTGACGATTTAACTTTGTGCATGACAAATTTGTTTTCAGCAAGACGAATGATTCGTCATGCATTGGGTTTCCGTGCAGTGCTGCATGACGAATTAATTTTCTTGCATGACAAAGCATTCATCATACATTACGAATTAATTTCCATGCATGACAAATTGATTTCTTGGCATGACGAATCAAAATGAAAATTCGTCAAATAAGACCACTTTTCATGACGAATTAAAATTTGTCAAATGACAAATCTTTTCCCATAAATACTTGACGAATTAACATTAATCAATATGAAAAATTAATTTGTCAAGGAAATCTGCTTGCATGACAAATTAAAAATTTGTCAAATAAGACCATGTTTTGACGAATTTTTTTTTGTCAATTGACTAGGTATTTTTAAGAGTGCATGCACCCATCCATTTATATTTTGGTGGGCCAGTCTCATTATATAAAGCTGTGATTCAGTGCCTGTTTGTTTTTTTTTTTTTTTCGTTTTTTTTTTTGGGTATGTCAGCGATTGCAGGTCGTTTTCTTGCTGGATTATATTTGTTTTGATAGTGTTTTTGTCATAATTTCAGGAGGATGAGTATAATGTTAAGAGTTTAATTGTGATGCAAGTTATCACAGGTCTGTAGTTTGCCTTAGATGTCTGTGAAGGCTGTTTTTAAACGCTTAGTCAGTGAGGGCTATTTCTGTGTTTAGGTTTTTGTTTGTAAGTTTCCTGATACCCATATTGTTTTCACCTAGCATGATATTTTCTGTAATAACTAAATGTTGTTTATTCCTTTTCTTATACTTAAACACCTCATGAAAGTTTTGCCTATTTGTTTGATATACATCTATATGTAAAAAGGAAGAAAAGAAAGTGATTACGCCAATTAGTTACTTATTAAATGTTACAAGGAATGACAACGCCATCTATGGTGAATTGTATGCACAACTCTGTCTTGCAGCCTCTCTGCTATTCGATAATAAACTACGTTAACTCCACTACGGTTGCACCTCATTGTTTTTCCTTTAATTGCGCAGGGCAATTCATACGTTTGTCAGTACTTTGTTCACTGAATAATCTACATGTAGATTCATTTAAGTTACCCAGACCTGGTGTATAGATAGTGCTTCATGCAATGCTTGAAAAAATCCCACTGGGAAGCACCATGCCAGTTCTGTGTGAGATACACGCTTACCTCTGTGTTATTGATATCAAGCATCACGAACAAACCAGTCTAGTTTCGAACACACGAACATCTGTGTATGCTGACCACGAGAAAAAATCACTGCATGCACTGGCTGAACTGGCCTCACTATTCGATATGACACTGTACTGCGACAGCAACTTTCACAGTGGTGTGTGTGTGTGTGTGTGTGTGTGTTTGTGTGCTATGTATTGCCCATCAGAACTTACGCGAGAGTATGAGCGAGTGCGAGCGACCCTATGTACCTCAAAAGCTCTTCGACATACCAAAAACTTCACCAAGGCTTGAAAACTGTCATGGCACTGCACACTGGGATTTTGCAAGCATTGCATGAAGCGCCATCTATACACCAAATTTGGGCAACTTTAGATTCAAAGATTTCCGCCTGACCAAAGGTGTGAACGAGGGACAATCAACATCCCCATTTCTCAATTATCGCCGCACAACACAAATGCAATATATTACACATAAAAAAAGCACACATACAGTACACAGATAATATCAGCATGTAAACTCTACATAACCCTATAAAACAACTTTTTTTGCTGCCAATAGAAGAACTTTCACACACCAAAGCTGGGGGGGGGGGGGGGGGGGGTGTCCCCCTTCAAACAAAAAAAAACAAAAGTCAGGTATATCTCCTCTAAAAATGATGCTACATGTACTTTTCCACCGAAAAGGACAAATGTAATAAAATTTTAAAAGAAAAAAAAATATTCTAAAATTATTTTTGCCCTCTTCCTTCACGAAATCCAGGGTCCATCTCAAATTTCAGCAGAATACTTTCAGTTACTTTGCTAATATCCTTAAAGTGGATGCATGACATGTCATGAGTCATACCTTCAAAAGCAAAATATCATGAATGGCTTTAATAAGGCAAGTTAAGAATTAGAATTACCATATACATGTACATGTATGCCCCGAAAAAGAAAATGGGAACAAGTACAATAACCACAACAATAAGCAAACAATCTTGGGATATAGCTTCAGCTTGAATACAAGAAGTTAGAACATTTTCTTCTGAATCAGGGGCAGTTGGCAGCTATGTATTACATGCATACATGTAATCTGCAGTTTATATGTGTGGCATTAAATAACACAGAAATTTCATATATACAAGTAAACAACTTAAATACTTATATGATAGAAGAATGTTTTGTTAAACTTCTAAGTTTAAAAAAAAATGTTTTATGTAAGCAAGAACCTTAAGTTTGCCATTTGGATGACGAGGAATTTCTGACTAACTAAAAAGCTTTTTAATGTTTTTTTAAAAAAACGTGTTAGGAAAGAAACCTATGAGTTTGTTTATTAAACAATATTCTGAGATAAACTGCTTTCTACAAATCCAGCAGTGTTTATCAAGCAGAAGATAGATTGCTTGAATGGGTAAAATAAGAAAGAAACAAAAAAACCTTGCTACAAGGTGTAGCCCACATTTTCTCATATGAAACTGCAAGTCACATAAAACATTGGTACTACTGGCTCGATTTTATTTTCTTTCTCAGCTTTACTCAGCTAATGCACGTATTTAATGAAGACAAACATAGTGTAATTTTACTCATCAACAGTCAGAGTAGGGTGTTTTTTGTTTTTGTTTTTTTTCATCAAATGAGAGTGTATTTTCCATCACAGATTAATTCCAGATCATCAATTCCCACCTAAAATGGTATCGCATTTGTGTTATGGAAAGCAGACTAGGATGCATGGGCATTTATTGGGAATATAATTATCATTTATTGTCTTTTTTCCTTTTATGGGGGAGAGGGGGGGGGGGGGGGAGCTGGGCTCTTTTTTTCAATATAGTGACTGTTTAAGCATTACCTACACAACAACACCTATAAAGCTCATTAGACTGTGAAAATTACATAATATATTACTTAGGAATAGGCTCTTACTGTTAATTTCAAAAATATATATTTCTTCCCGCTTAATGAAAGGGCCACAGCCCTTCTAAGGCAACATTACAACTCATGACTCATATACACATATATGTAGCACCATCCTTGGGTCTCCTAAGTTTTGTTGAAAAGCAGGAACTGTCATCGTTTTCTCTGATAATCTTTCTTAATCTCTCCTTTCTACATCAAAGTCTATGAGATTCTACAGACAGACAAGATAAGGAGGAAAGATTATGCACCATGATGCCGAGTGTGATGATCAGCTACTGCCTGTCTTGACAAATTAGCTGTCAATATAGAGACCACATATTTGTTCCCATTGAAATAAGTGTTCAGGAGAACTTGTATACAACATCCAAAGCCTATCAAAGCCTCCTTTTGCTATTGAATGTAAGCATTCTTTCTGTGCATGTTTTGCTGTTTGTGCTTTCTTTAACAGCAGTCAGGTACAATATGCATTAACACCAAAACACTATTGGTAGACAAGGCTGGACATATACAACATCGATGTGCTGTACTGATAATAAACAATTGTGAACTGATGGACAAATACAGCTGTACAGAACTGGTGCATGGTCTTTCAGGGCAACTCCACCTTGCATATACAATATTATACTGTAGCCCATAACCCAAATCCTGATCGGGGGCCCGTAAGACAAAGGTTTGCATTTTTTTGCAATCAATCGCAAATTTAAAATAACCATAATTCTGATTGGTCCTGGGTCACCTTTTTGAACGAGATGTGCACGTAACAATGGTTTTGAATGGCTATTAAAACTTTGCGATGAATCTTTGTTTTACAGGACCCTGGTCTGATTTGCTGACTTTATAAAAGTCCTCACTAAGTCTAGGGCCCCCCTTTCATAAAACTTGCTATCAATAACAAGTTGTAATGGCTATTATAAGCTACTGAAATCCTTGCATCTGATTGGCTAATAGCAAATTTGTCATAGAAATGTGGCAGTTGTTACTAACAACAAGTTTTATGAAATGGGGCCCTGAACTCTCTCGTCTGCATACGGTTAATACAGAGACGACCTGGTTTCCTTCCTGATTCGGTGAAATATGTGGGTTTTTTTTGTTTTTTGTAACATCACCAGTAGTGGTTTTGGTTTTTTTTTAAAACATCAACAATAGTTTTTTTTAAACACCAGTAAATGTTTGCTTTTTTCCTTCATATTGTTTTCTTTTGTTTCTCAGCAAAACATTACAATACTCTATACAGACATACAGATATGCAGAGTGATTATTTTCGAAACCTACACCTTTTTGTTCAAAAAAAGATGACAAATAATGCATATATTTCAAAGCAAGTTTTTATCGTTACCACTCTGTTACCACTGATGAGATTTCAAGCTGAAGTCAGATTCACATCTGATTCTTTGGAAGGCGCTCCCCCGGGGGGGGGGGGGGGGGTACTCGACCCCAAAAGTGGTAGGTATGTGCCGCGGACGCGGGCTTTGGAACGGGCTTATTGTGAAAAGGAGGGTCTTCGGAACGGGCTTCGGAACTACAAATGTTTGTGAAAACGGGGGTCTTTGGAACGGTTCGCCTGCGTGTGAGTGCGTATGTATCCCTATGGAACGGGCATACGTGAATGCAGCTAGCCCGGCGGAACGGGCGCCGGGTGCGCTCGCGCAGAGGCGATGGTCGGACAGCGCTCTGCGGGCCGCTTTTCACCAAAAATGCAGCTCATTGTAGCGGATCAAAGCGGCCGGAACGGCGTAACGTAAAATATGCGAAGCTTTGGAACGGATTTCCGTTTTCTTTTTTCTCGATAAGAAGAAAATGCTATGCTTTGGAACGGCTTTCTTTGTTCTTTTTCTCAATAAGATAAAAATGCTATGCTTTGGAACGGAAATTCGAGTGTAAAAATGGGGGTCTTCTCCGCGGCACATACCCACCACGCATTATATACTGAGCGCCCCCCCCCCCCGGGGGGCGCTCCATCGAGGTTCAGACAGGCTTGGAGTCTATGCTGCAAGACTTCTTCAGACCTAGGATGGGGGCCTAGGATACCCTCACAGTTCTGATCAGCACGACATGACCCATCACCGCCGGCCATCTTCTCTGGTAACCATACAAACTCTCGCACTTCCTTCTGGGTTGATGGCGCACAGTGGACAATTCCTGAGAAATGGGAAAGAGGATAGCAGGGTAATTATTAGGTTTGGTTCATATTCTGTAAAAGTGGAAATTTTCATGCGATTAATTTCTCCCGCTCAGCTGAGTTAAACACAATTGTGCATCTTTAATTTTCACTGACAGTTGGGATAACTGTGTAAATTCTATTTATAATAATGCATTGTGTCTCTTGTGTCCTTCATTATCTGCGAGAGGTTTGTGTGTGTGTGTGTGTGTGTGTGACGTATGTGTGTATAAATGACTTGCAGTGGTGGGTGCGGTGCCGTGGTGCCTCTGTGTACACGTATGTGTAACATGCTGCATGCTGAACATGATGTGATTGCTGTATGATTGGCATTGCTTGATCGAAGCATCAATCATTAAATAACACAAATGTATAATTACTTTTGGATCGAGGTAATGTTTTGATTTTGATACAAATTTGAATGAAGGCATTTTATAGAATATTTACAAGACAATCATTTCGATGTAAATAACTTTGCATCATAATCCACTCATGTTTTCTGAAGAACCCCTCAGAACAAGCGTGTCCCTTAATATGCTTACTCGACGATATATATCGTAACCAAATATAGAGCGCAGGTCATGCTTCTATACATTTTTTTTTTTAGTTTGATCGCAACCTCATAGGTTCAGCATTCCACAAGACCGCATTTAGCCTAGCTCCATGCGGCCTCATGGTTGCTACATGCTTTCCTCACGTCCGCATATAACCTGCGAGCTAGCTGCATGCGGCCTCGTGGTGCTTTCCTTACGTCCCCATTTTTATGTACAAATTATGTAGTTCATGTGTGGAATAGCGGATCGAAGATTTTGAATTCACTAAAGTAACATGCATGTAAAGCATAATCACCATAATGGCAGCAATTTGTATGGCCAAGAAAATGACAGGAAAATGAAATAAATAGAATACATAGAATTGATAAATACCATGGATTTATCTCTATGATAAATACACAGATCTACAATACAAAGCGCAAGTCAACATCGTTAGAATACTACTAGTAATATGCGCCTGTGCTGCTGCATTCGACGTATTCAGTTTCAATTTAGGCTGATACATATTTATATTATATTGGATGGCTCTGAATGGGATACCGGAGAATATTCCACGAATTAGGGCCAATATTGCATGAATCGAAGATGAATGCAATATTGGCCCTAACAAGTGGAATATTCCTGGTATTCCATGAAATAAAGCCATCCAATATAATTATTATCATCTAAACCCAACAGGAAAGGGATTTAAAATTCAATAAATGTCATTCCAGCAACTAAAAAGGGCCCCCATCGTACATTTATTTTGATCACACAAGTTTGACTTACCTCTTTATGACGTCATCAAAGTGTCGTTTGTGTATTGCGTATCCGCGCATTGTAATCCTTATTGTGTGTGTTTTATTGCGCGCACGCGAAGAGACCATGCAATATCGCATATTATTACCTATACGAGGTGTTTTTCCGTGGCAATCATTTTCCATATTCTGCGTTCTCTAATATCTCAGCGGTCAATATTATACCATATTTTCTCTCTTCCGGGTTTGCCCATTGACTTTGTGTGTAAATGCCGCAGCGGTCAATATTCGCGAAATCCGGTTGGAACCAGTTTGAGAAGCAACGTGTATGCGCGGCGCGGCATCTCAGTGCATGCACACATACCGGCAGCGCTTAGCGCAAGCACTGTATTTACGCATACGGTGCAGTGCGCGAATTTACGTGAGAAAATGGCTACTTCGAAGAGATTCGCAAGTTTCGGTGACGAAGAATTCGATGATATAGTAACCAACAAAGACGCAAAAAATACTAAAAAATCTACGAAACAGGCCGTTGCTGTGTTCCGTGAATATCTGCGAGAAAAATCTCTACCTGGCGATTTTGAAACATTGGATAAGGAAACCCTTGGAAAAATTCTAGGAAAATTTTATGTCGAAGCCAGGAAAGCTAATGGTGATTATTATAAGACCGCAACGCTTAATGCGATTCGTGCTGGACTCAACAGACACTTGAAAAGTGAGTACAAGGATCTCATTGATATTATCAAAGATACGGAATTTGTTAAAGCCAATGAGGCATTCAAAGCGGCAACTGTAGAATTAAAGAAAATTGGGAAAGGAGACGTGAAACATCATGAAATCATAACCGATAATGACTTGCAGAAACTGTATGAATCTGACGCTTTCGATCAGAACTTGCCTTCGGGGCTTCAAGACAAAGTTTGGTTTGAGCTCATGCTATTTATATGTCGTAGAGGGAGAGAAAACTTACGTGAACTTAAGAAAGATCACTTTGTCATCGAAAGAGATGAAAATGGCCGCAAATATGTGACACAAGCAGTCGATGAATTGACCAAAAAATCTAGAGAAGATTGCACAGCATCTAGAGCTGGTGCCGGTCGAATGTATGAGACAGGAAATGAAAACTGTCCTGTCAATTCATTTCAAAAGTACCTTTCAAAGTTAAACCCAGAATGCGAATTCTTATTTCAAACTCCGAAGTCTTCTGTCCCTAGTCCCGAAGGCAGCCCATGGTTCAAAAAATGCCCAGTTGGGAAAAACACACTGGGAAATGCTATGGTTAGACTCTCAAAAAGTGCTGGACTGTCAAAGATATATACCAACCATTGTCTTCGCGCGACTTGTATTTCCATACTGGATAGAGAAGGTTTTGAGAACAGAGAAATTTGCCAAATTTCAGGTCATGCTAATGAGTCAAGTCTAGCTTCGTATACAGGCAGAGTAACTGACAGTAAGAAACAGCAAATGTCTGACGCTTTGTTGAGGGCCATCGGACAGAAACCTACACCCGAATCTAGGCCTAGATCTAGTTCTACTCTTGATGTTATGGCTGGTCCTAGTACTAGTTCTCTGCAACCTTGTCCAGAACCACAAGATCTTGGCGAAGAAGTTAATTTTGATCTAGGTCTAGATCTTGAAATGGATTGGTTCGACTCTCAAGTAAGTGAGGTATCCGTATCAAACGAGGAAATTGTTCATAATGAGCAAGAAGCACATGTTGAGCCAGACTCGGAGACTCGAAGTGAGATGGACAATAGACCTACTCGCATTGGTCTAGTTACAAACAGATCTAACGTTAGGTCTACCCGTACTACAACTACAACCCGCAAAACATGTCAGACAATGACGAGTCCATTTGTATTCAATAATTGCAACGTGACTATTAACTATTTCAACTCAAAGTAAGCACATTGAGGAACTTCTGTAAATACAGCTGTACGTTTGGATTTTAATGTTTGAATGCACGTTTTGTCTGTAAATGCGTTCGGATTTGTTTCAGTCTTGGAACTGTACATACAGCCACTTCTTTGGAACTATTTGTAACATCATTAGCTTGGAAATTTGGAGTTTTCTTAATTTTTGAATGGGAGTCTACATTTAGAATCTGCAGTACGGATTTTTGTCAAAAGACGCCATTAAAAAAGGTAAGTCAAATGTGTGGTGAAAACTCAAATGTAGAGATCTACATGTAACGTTACAGTGGATGTGGCTGGTGAGATTGCATTATGTTTACAATAACTTTTGAATCACTTTCCTGTGGTTGTATAGGTAATAATAATAATATCAACTGGCATAGAATGAGATACCAACCTATATTTCCTTCTCTGAATCCAATATTGCCCGCGCCTTCGGCTTGGGCAATATTGGATTCAGATCAGGCAATATAGGTTGGTATCTCATTCTATGCCAGTCAATATTATATAATTATTACCTGAATGAGGCATTTTGGAGACAAGATATAAGCGCGTATTTTGTCTGTCTAATTGATTCACTCAACCACACAAAATACGTCACAATGGTTCAGCCAGGGCTCAGCTGCGTGACTAGGGTAATAATATTCATATTCCCCTCCTCCACGAATTTTGTCATTTTCCTATTGCGCCTGTGTACTAAATTATCGGTCCATAATATCCATATTCCACCTTTCTTGTATAAGCGCGCATTTAGCAAAGTGCAAACGCGCAGTATCGTGTACGCGATAGAGGTTAAAAACAATGGATACGCGAGGTAACCATTTACGTCACAATCGCTTAGCCAGGATTACATACCTGCCTGAATAAGCTGAAATCAGAGGGACGGACAGGCAATTAGCAGACATATTCCCAGCAAACACACAACGTTCTCAGAACGTTTTAAAAACGTTTTGCACAGGTCCGTACGTCCTTCGTCCAAAATGGACGTTTTTAAAACGTTTATATAACGTTGTAGTAAGAACTTAAAATTTAAGTTTTTTTTCAAACGTTTTAAGAACGTCCACGGACGTTACAAAATGGAACGTCCTTTACGGAACGTTTATAAAACGTTTCCGGACGTTACAAAATCAAACGTTCTGTATCAAACGTTTTCAGAACGTTCTCAGAACGTTTTCCACTGACCTATTTTGTTGAACGTTTATCAAACGTGTTAAAAATGTCAATTTTTATATAATATGAACAAATAACACTCTTCTTCAAATAGATCCTCTAATGTAAGAAAGTTATATAAATAGGCATCGAACTATTACTTTTTCCCCCAATATTCAAATAAAAAACAAGAACAGATATATATAAGCACATTCTTCTGCAAGATGCAAGACGGTATGAATGAATAGTAGGTGCACAAATGAATTATGATATTCATTATAATATGAATTATGAGAATTATAATTGAGGCATTGATTATAATTATAATTCCTGTCTCGATCGCGCCCCCGATCGCCACTGCACTGAAATCATCGCGTTTCCCGAGACTGCATTGTATCGCGGTTCCCGAGAAAAAGAAACAGCAAGCTCAAGCAAGAAGCAAAAACAATTAAAAAAAAAAAGGAAAAAAAAAAAAGAAAAAGAAAACAACACCGCGGAGCGCGATCGCGACGCGTACGTACGTACTACGAACCATAGCTACGAACAGCATGCATTATATACGGGCACTAGTACTTGCTATATATATTATTGTTGTTGTTGTTGCTGGTATTTTGGTGATTCACATAATGCATCATGCATGCTTGCATGCAACGTACGCGCGCGCTCGATTCGATGCCATGCACGTAGGCGCTAAGCACGTGCTTTCATGCAATATCAAGCCTTTTCTACCAATACATCCTCAAGACATCTTGATTCTACCTAATGTTTCAGACAGTAACATCAAGGTAAATAATTTTGTTTTATTATTATTCTGAAAGGCGTTAACCGTTTTTATTTGCAGTGATTTAGAGGCATTCAAACTAATGTAAATGGTCCAGACAGGTCCAGACATTGTGATTGAGACAAGTGAGCATGATGAGCTCGCGCTCGTTATCGAGCATGATGAGTGTTGTGCTGCATGCTGTGTGTCTGTTATACTGCGTGTTTCAAAAACATTTGACACTTTTGATCATTAATAGTTCAAAATCTATTCATCCGATAATACTGTCATTGACATTAATGATAGCTGAATAATGTACAATTTTGTTGGAAGTAATTTGAATGTGAAAGCATAAATCAATCAATCAATTTCATTAAATCTAAGTCTAAGATTAAACTTGAAGTAAGCTTTCAGATTTTGGTCAAATTTTAACCCTCTACAAAAATTGAACTTTGCACAGGAACCAATGGTGTGTAGACATGAGTGTGTGCTGACAATGGCCCTGAACAATGGACGAGGAGTCCGTCTCCTCTCCCAGGAACATATGATGAATGCTTAATCAATAATTCATGTGGATTACCCTGGGCACTGCTAGTCTGATTTTTATGCAATGAAAAGGGTGAACTGAAATGCATGCACATGAAAAAAGCAAGCACATTGTTTCCATGACCATGTGCTTGCAAATACCGCATTTCATTCCAGCTGCCAGAGGCTGAAGAAAGTGTAGTTGTGATAGTGGAATTAACGCTATGCCCACATAAAAATTTTTTAAAAATATCCAAATAGTCATAAATCATGCCTGAAAATAGTCTTGAAAATCTCACTTAAAACATCAACAAATTTAAACTTGTGTGGATCAAAAGTTGTGCAAAAGGGGCAAAACTGGTATAAATTAGTCTATATGTTAAAATTTGTGTAACAACACTAAAAGTAAAACCATTTTAGACTCTACAGTTTTAATAATTCAGAGCCGGGTCTAGACATGCTAGAAGTCTACAGTGCTCTTTTCTTTTTCATAGTGTAGACATGTCCTAGAATTCAACATTTGCACATTTTATGGTAGATTCTAGTTGACTTTAATGGCAATGTGTCAGTTCAAAAGCATTCCTGTTTTACCCAAAAAGCGTGAAAAGGTAGGCCTATTTGATTTATAGATATCTAGTATTGTTCTTGCACTGACTCAATGCAAAAGGGAACCGACATCTACGTGAGGCA
>JAPZVO010001103.1:0-22034 GCA_029962745.1 Echinometra lucunter
CTACAAAGGGGATAGAAGGTCTATACACATGTATAAAGTGGTGTAAATCAATGAACAATCAAAAATTAACTCTACTCATAGTTACTTAAGATTACCTATACCACCTTTAACTCATTACCAAATGTTCATGTGTTGACCGTTCACTCTCCAAAGTAAGAATGTTAAAGTCTCTTGGATGTGTAGAACTTCGCTGCCGTCATCCTAGTTGGTCGCTGACCTCTGGACGATAGACCTCGATCGCTGACTTTGGGGTTGATCGCTGACATCGGAACACAGCCATGGTCTGATGATCCCATCCTCGTCGCCATTTTGTCGGGGGGTGGGTTGGGTTAGCCAATTAAGACAGTAACAGAGCAAACTTTACAGATGCTGCGGGACACCAGATCTGAGCTTCTTCGACTTTATTGAGGTTTACCAAAACCAACGAAATGAAAGGAGTAACAAAAACAACAACCCTGCAATGACAGAAATGAAATAAGATTATCAATAACACCATTTCAAATACATGTTATTAGCACTTGCATCACACAATGTACATAATAGACTGCAGATATTGAATACATGGCAAAATATTGATATTGAAAGTGGGGTGTATTCATCTCTATCATTTACTATAATGATAAAATACATGCATTCCTCAAAAACAGCTTGTAAATATCGCTGTAGCTATCTCAAGACTATTTAGTAGTTGTAATCAGCACATTACTCAGGTTTAGGCAGATGGCATAAGAATACATCATACTCTGTATAAATCACAATATTCTATTAAAATTAATCATTTGTACACAAAAGTAGAGAGTCCATGTAATTAATGCCTACCCAAAGTCAGAGGCTACTGGTGGTTGCACACCACCTACATCACCCAGGATACCACAAAGGAGTAGCAGCTTCTACATTATGCAAACCCTCAAGACTCAGACTCGATGAGGATCAAATGAGTCGGACCCGCTATAATTAAAAGAAAGCAACAATCGTAACCAGAAGATAATCATAACTCCAAGGTTATCATGATAAAATTGCTTAGAATCCCCTAAATTAATATTCAAACATATCATATTTCTCAAACAATTCTACTATTTTCAGTATGGATAATCATTGGTAGTGATATCAACTCACAAATATCTAGTGTTGTCTTTTGCAAGCATGAATAACCAAAATAGTAGAAACTATGTTCATTAATTCCAAAGTTTTGACCAAGACCCAAGTGTTTGAAATAGAGCAAGTAGTTTTTATCGAACGGAGTCAAACTGCATATTTCTGTCTATTGAGCTCAACACAACCATTCTCTAATACATTAGTTTACTCATCTGATACTGCAATTAAAAGAGTAATTTAAGTCGACAAACAAACAATCGGTGTATGCTCAGTAAGCAAAGTCATAGATCTTACTTCTTAGTTCAGAACCATAATCAGAAATCATCACATATAATATAATATAACGAGACAAGCTAGAAGCATACCTTACTATGGGCGCCGCCATTTTGGAATACAATGTTTACTATAGAACGCCCTCTATGTTATCTTTTAAGTAATCAACTAAAACTTTCGCTTCAATTCAACAAGTAATCCTACATTTCTGACCTTTCAAATATCAAGTATTACTTATATTCATTCTTCCCAACAATGTCTAGCATGAAAAGTAAACCGGTAAATATTCTCATATTTCGTAAGTTACAACTTATCTTTGAACTTGACTGAGATACACTTGCTTTGCCAAAGTCATGAAAGTAAAAGTGACTAAATTCAATCTTAAAACAAGTCATTCTTTTCACATAATTTTGTCCATGATAGTACAGAAACAATTAATTAATAAATAATTACACTTTACTGTAATTCTATGCAAGAATAAGATAAACGACACTTACATCAGCCCTTTCCCAGGCCTGCTTCGATTGCAGTCCGACCTGCACCAGAACCAGGACGTGCAATAATCTACCTAACGTAAAATGCCAACAAGCAGTGGAGTCGCGGAACCACCGAGAAAATATCATTCCGCTAAGGATTTCTTAAACTTTGAAATGGCCAATATGAAAAGGATTGAAGTATATATATAATGTTTCACTCAATATTACGAGAAATCAAATCCTTAAAATCTGTAAATTACATAACAAGGATTTGAAAATAACTAGAATTATATTTTTCGAGCGTACATACATCGATCATCCTAACCCTATCTAGTGATCCGGCCGATCAAGAAAATTCCAAACACCTGTACGAAAATACTATGCAAATTAGGCACATTCTTCTCGGGTAACTAAATGAAAATTCCACTTTCCGACAGTTTCCCCGCTTGAAAATCAATCGACCCGAATGATTTGCTTCAACCAATGATATAACAATATATATATACAGTATATTATACCATTTTCTGTACATTGTCCAAAATTGTTTCTTCTATACACACTTTCTGACTTTCTGTTACAATTCTTGTCAGTGTAAACAATACATTTTGTGTAGACAGCTTAAATACAGCAAAACTGAATGAAATATATTATTTTACTACTCAAAAAAGGAATGTTCTGAAAGCAGTCGAAATGTTCAGACTTTTTTTTTTTTTTTTTTTTTTCTACAAAAATCTAATTCAATATCTCTTTCTTCAAATTCCTTCCCCGCTTGAGTCGTTGTATTATCTCTAAAAGAAAATTCGTGGATTTTTTTTTCTTCAAAACTCAGAATATTCACTCTTTTCACAAGAAAAAAAAAAATGCTGAGAATAAATGCAAATCTAATCCTACAAGCCTCAACTTCAACAACTCTTTCTTTTTGCTTGAGTAACACAGTAAATATCATCTTCTTGAAAAAAAAGAAAAAAAAATTCATCTTGTCTCAAGGACAAATATAAAAAAATTGTCACTGAATCAACTGGACAATCCAATTGAAATCGACGGAGGGAGTATACAATCAAAATCGAGGAACTACTTCATCACTCAACTGGGCAATCCAGTTAAAGCCGACGTAGGAAGTCTACCTGGATTTCTATGAACTCCTCTGGTACTCCGCGTTGATCTTCGAAGTGGTGTTGGTTCGACATTAACTCTTGGTGCATTAAAGTCCTCATCATACGTAATGACATATGGATATTCATCATCTTCGGAATCTGAGGTATATCGAATTACATCCACTCCTTCATTCTCATTGTTACTTGAATATTCAACTCCTTGTTGATCTTCGGGAAGGACATCATCTAGATCATCAGCTTCATCTCGTGGATCTAGAATGAGGTGTCTCCTATTTACCCACTTGCTTTCACCACCCGTTGCAGGTCGTATCTCATAGACATCATCTTCAGCATTCTTACTTTCTATCACATAGGCTGTATGATAGAATTTATCAGCTAGCTTGTGTCTTTGGTGAAAGCTTGTCTCCTTAGTAACACTCTATTTCCAACACTAAGCGTATCTTCTGGGACATAGTCTTTGTGCCGCTCTTCTTCCTTTCTGGCAGCTGCTTGGAGCCTGGATGTGACTACATCACATGCTCGCTTCATCAACTTTGCTTGCTTCTCTGTGTACTCTTCATTCCAATCTTGTTCTACATTGCTTAGCAGATGATCAACTGGGATTAGAGGTTCTCGGCCAAACATTAACAAGTATGGCGTTACTCTAGTCACACGATGTGGGGTGGAATTATACACATGTAGTATATGTTGGATTAAGTCGGGCCATCGCCTCCTTTCCTTTGGGTCGACCGAACGCAACAAGGCACACAACGTCTTATTGAAGCGCTCACATTGTCCGTTTCCAGAAGGATGATAGGGTGTAGTATGTGACTTCTTTATGCCATACAATTTGCATAATTCCTGTATCAACAAACTCTCGAAAGAACGTCCTTGGTCTGAATGGATTCGGGTAGGAATTCCATAATGCGCGAACCAGTGATTTCGTAGAGTGCTTGCGACAGTCTCCGCTGTCTGATTCTTACATGGAACAGCTTGGGCAAATTTACTAAAGACATCAGTCATAACTAGTACGTCTTCAAATCCATCTCTGCCTTTATCTAACTTCAAGAAGTCAATCGATAGGATTTCTTGGGGACGGAAAGCAAGAAGATGTCTCAGAGGCGGGCGAACACTTGGAGTAGGGGCTTTTGAAGTTGCACATCTCCAGCACTTCTTAATATGCTTCTTCACATCATTGTGTAAGCCTGGCCAAAAACATCTCTTGCGGAGAAGCTCTACAGTTCTATGGATACCTTGATGTGCCCACTTGTCATGTGTTGCTTCTATCAACATAGATTGCAGACATTTAGGCACTAGCAGTTGTCTAAACTTGCCAACAATAGAGTCATCTACTACTCGATACAGAGCTCCTTTATGTTCAGTCAACTTCGGCCACTCCTTTACAAAGCCACTCAAACCTGGAAGATTCTTATCATATTCTTGACCTGGCTTCCAATTGGATCTCCACATGTTCCACACCTCCTTCAGTACCTTATCACTCTTCTGCATGGTACTTAGATCGTCATGAGAATATGATGGTAGAACAGTCGACACATTGTTTGTGGTTAACAAGTCACTAAGAGCTGTAGTCTTTGGGGCATCTACCTCGACATCTGCTCTCATCACTAAGCAAGAAGCAACCTCTTGAAGTCCAGCCTTCAGCTCTTCAGTCGAAACATTTGCTGGGCATCTACTTAGTGCATCTGCGCATTGATTGGTTCTCCCTGGCTTGTATTTCACCTCTATGTCATACATTGCCAGCTGGGCAACCCATCGCATTTCAGTCGCATTTAACTTTGCAGTTTTCAAGTGGGCAAGTGGGTTGTGATCAGTCCAGATCACTGTGTGCGAGCCTTGAATGTAGGGGCCAAACTTATCCGTTACTGCCCACTTGAGTGCAAGCAACTCTAACTTGAAACTGGACAGATCAGGATACTTCTTTTCCGATCCTCTAAGTCCTCTGCTTGCATAGGCTACTGGATGAACTTTCCCATCATTCTCTTGAAGAAGGCAAGCTCCAAGACCTCTAGTACTTGCATCAACCTCAATGATGAAATTCCTGTCAAATCTAGGGTGAGCTAGAACTGGCGCTGTGGTTAGTGTTCTCTTCAATTCTTGGAAGGCCGTTTCCTCCTCATCATCCCACTTGAACTTAGCTTGTTCCCTCTTCCTCCCTTTCTGGCTTGAACCTGTGAGGGCATGTAAGGGGGCTGCTATCTTTGAGAAGTTAGGGATGAAGCGTCTATAGTAAGATGCCAATCCTAAGAATGACCTCAACTCCTTAGCATTCGTGGGAACAGGCCATGTCGCCACTCTCTCTACTTTATCTTGGTCTACAGCTATACCCTCATCAGATATAATGTGACCCTTAGAGAATACATTCTTGTGCTTATGCAGCAAACTAGCTACAGCTGCCTCTTCAACTGGGTCTAGGCCCTTTATCTCAACGCCTGGAGGTAGAGTGTCTTCTATTACGGTATAAATTCGAACAGAACCAACGTGAACATCAGTTTCTTGCTCTTGGTTACGGGATTCTCTCTTCAACTTATCATACAGTGGTTTGTATTCTGCTATGTGTTGCAATATGTTGGAGCCAAGAAGGATTGGGTACCTCATATGTTCCACAGTAGGTGTTCGATCTGACACTACCAGAAAATTACCCATCAATTCTTCTCCTTTCACCTTGATTGGTAACCCAACATAACCAACAATGGGTAACTCAACCCCTCCAACACCAATAACATGCAGAAAGATTCCTTCGCTCTTCTGAAGCTCTCCAATACGACACTTCAGCTTGCTCTCATATAAGGACAAAGGTATGATAGATGCTTCGGCTCCTGTATCCACTACACAGCCAATCTCTACTCCTCCAATGAGAATGTTACAGCATGGACTTTTAGCAACAAATCTCTCAACAAGGTTTGATTTAGCTTTCTCTTTAGACTCTGCTGGTCCCACAGTCCCTAAATTGGCAGTTGGTACATAATGCGATGTAGGACGGGCACTAGTTTCAGACGTAGGATGATTGCCAACTGTACTCTTCTTCGGACACTCTCTACCCATGTGACCAGTCTGATGACAGTTAAAACAGACCACTTCTTCTGTACAGTCTTTCTTTGTGTGTCCTTCTCTAAGACAGTTGTGACACTTGAGTTTCTTCTTCTTGATCTTCTTAGGAGTTTGAGTATACTGAGTAAGAGCCTGAACACTCTTGGCAATCTGAGCTACTTCTCTTCTTAGATCTGCCAATTCAGCTTTGACATCCGACTGTTCCTGTTCTTTCTCTTGCTTGGGAATAGTAGAACACATGTCAGCACGCTCAGCATATACTTCATGAACTCTTGGTGAACTTCTTGGTTCTTGACCAGAGAAAAATTCAAGTACTTCAGATCTCATCTCAAGAAAGTTCTTATTCTTTGAAGACATTTCAATTCGTCTTAACTCTCGTTGTACCCACTTCTCTTTTGCTCCACAGACGAAACGTTCCTTCAGCGAGCTATCTTTGAGCCTTTTCAAAGCATTCTTATCTTCGTTACTAGAAGCAGCTTTCTCCATGCGATCATACAAGCGCATCAAGGCCCGGCTGTAGTCGGCCAAACTCTCGCCTTCTTGCTGTCGTCTATTGTAGAAGGATTGACTAAGTGAAGGTACCGACTCTGACGCTGCAAAGAGTGACTGTAAAACGTTGATAATTTGATCACTATCCTTTCGCACATCCTCATCTCGGCATAGAACCTCTTCTTTGGCAACTCCAGCCAAATGATCGACAAGCGACTGTGCTTTTGCCTCTCCAGACAACTGATAGTGGGTAGAATAACTGGAAAACTCTTCAAGCCACTCTTCCAAAGATAAGTCTCCAGCGACTTTAGGTGGACCCTTAAATTTAGACAATTTCACTGGTGGGGGAGCACGTTGAATATTCAAGCCTTGCAGTGCCCGGGTAAGGGCTGACATCATTTCCTCTACAGCCTGTGACTGTGACATCGTTACAAGGGCTATATAACTCTACAAAGGGGATAGAAGGTCTATACACATGTATAAAGTGGTGTAAATCAATGAACAATCAAAAATTAACTCTACTCATAGTTACTTAAGATTACCTATACCACCTTTAACTCATTACCAAATGTTCATGTGTTGACCGTTCACTCTCCAAAGTAAGAATGTTAAAGTCTCTTGGATGTGTAGAACTTCGCTGCCGTCATCCTAGTTGGTCGCTGACCTCTGGACGATAGACCTCGATCGCTGACTTTGGGGTTGATCGCTGACATCGGAACACAGCCATGGTCTGATGATCCCATCCTCGTCGCCATTTTGTCGGGGGGTGGGTTGGGTTAGCCAATTAAGACAGTAACAGAGCAAACTTTACAGATGCTGCGGGACACCAGATCTGAGCTTCTTCGACTTTATTGAGGTTTACCAAAACCAACGAAATGAAAGGAGTAACAAAAACAACAACCCTGCAATGACAGAAATGAAATAAGATTATCAATAACACCATTTCAAATACATGTTATTAGCACTTGCATCACACAATGTACATAATAGACTGCAGATATTGAATACATGGCAAAATATTGATATTGAAAGTGGGGTGTATTCATCTCTATCATTTACTATAATGATAAAATACATGCATTCCTCAAAAACAGCTTGTAAATATCGCTGTAGCTATCTCAAGACTATTTAGTAGTTGTAATCAGCACATTACTCAGGTTTAGGCAGATGGCATAAGAATACATCATACTCTGTATAAATCACAATATTCTATTAAAATTAATCATTTGTACACAAAAGTAGAGAGTCCATGTAATTAATGCCTACCCAAAGTCAGAGGCTACTGGTGGTTGCACACCACCTACATCACCCAGGATACCACAAAGGAGTAGCAGCTTCTACATTATGCAAACCCTCAAGACTCAGACTCGATGAGGATCAAATGAGTCGGACCCGCTATAATTAAAAGAAAGCAACAATCGTAACCAGAAGATAATCATAACTCCAAGGTTATCATGATAAAATTGCTTAGAATCCCCTAAATTAATATTCAAACATATCATATTTCTCAAACAATTCTACTATTTTCAGTATGGATAATCATTGGTAGTGATATCAACTCACAAATATCTAGTGTTGTCTTTTGCAAGCATGAATAACCAAAATAGTAGAAACTATGTTCATTAATTCCAAAGTTTTGACCAAGACCCAAGTGTTTGAAATAGAGCAAGTAGTTTTTATCGAACGGAGTCAAACTGCATATTTCTGTCTATTGAGCTCAACACAACCATTCTCTAATACATTAGTTTACTCATCTGATACTGCAATTAAAAGAGTAATTTAAGTCGACAAACAAACAATCGGTGTATGCTCAGTAAGCAAAGTCATAGATCTTACTTCTTAGTTCAGAACCATAATCAGAAATCATCACATATAATATAATATAACGAGACAAGCTAGAAGCATACCTTACTATGGGCGCCGCCATTTTGGAATACAATGTTTACTATAGAACGCCCTCTATGTTATCTTTTAAGTAATCAACTAAAACTTTCGCTTCAATTCAACAAGTAATCCTACATTTCTGACCTTTCAAATATCAAGTATTACTTATATTCATTCTTCCCAACAATGTCTAGCATGAAAAGTAAACCGGTAAATATTCTCATATTTCGTAAGTTACAACTTATCTTTGAACTTGACTGAGATACACTTGCTTTGCCAAAGTCATGAAAGTAAAAGTGACTAAATTCAATCTTAAAACAAGTCATTCTTTTCACATAATTTTGTCCATGATAGTACAGAAACAATTAATTAATAAATAATTACACTTTACTGTAATTCTATGCAAGAATAAGATAAACGACACTTACATCAGCCCTTTCCCAGGCCTGCTTCGATTGCAGTCCGACCTGCACCAGAACCAGGACGTGCAATAATCTACCTAACGTAAAATGCCAACAAGCAGTGGAGTCGCGGAACCACCGAGAAAATATCATTCCGCTAAGGATTTCTTAAACTTTGAAATGGCCAATATGAAAAGGATTGAAGTATATATATAATGTTTCACTCAATATTACGAGAAATCAAATCCTTAAAATCTGTAAATTACATAACAAGGATTTGAAAATAACTAGAATTATATTTTTCGAGCGTACATACATCGATCATCCTAACCCTATCTAGTGATCCGGCCGATCAAGAAAATTCCAAACACCTGTACGAAAATACTATGCAAATTAGGCACATTCTTCTCGGGTAACTAAATGAAAATTCCACTTTCCGACAGAAATGTTTTGGACACGTTCTGACAACGTCTTGAAAACTTTTTGTGAACGTTTTGGAAACGTTCTGAAAACGTACTGACAACGTCCTGAAAACGTTTTGTGAATGTTCTGGAAACGTTTTGTGAACGTTCTGGAAACGTTCTGAAAGCGTTTTGTGAACTTTATGGAAACGTCTTGTGAACGTATTGGAAACGTTCTGAAAACGTTTTGTTAACGTTTATTAAAGACGTATTATTAAAGACGTTTTGGAAACGTTCTGGAAACGTTCCGAAAACGTTTTGTGAACGTTTTCGAATTGTTTTGGACATGTTCTGACAACGTCCTGAGAACTTTTAATGAACGTTATCGAAACGTTTTCGAAACGTTTTGGAAATGTTTTGGACACGTTCTGACAACGTCTTGAAAACTTTTTGTGAACGTTTTGGAAACGTTCTGAAAATGTTCTATGAACGTTTATTAAAGACGTTTCATTAGAGACGTTTTAAAGTACTGAAAACGTTCTGGAAACGTTTTGGAAATGTTTTGTGAACGTTTTGGAAACGTTTTGGAAACGTCTTATGAACGTATTGGAAACGTTCCGAAAACGTGTTGTGAACGTTTATTTAAGACGTTTTATAAAAGACGTTTTGGAAACGTTCTGGAAACGTTCTGACAACGTCCTGAAAACGTTTTGTGAACGTTTTTTAAACGTTTTGTTAACGTTTTGGAAACGTTCTGAAAACATTTTGTGAACGTTTATTAAAGACGTTTCATTAAAGACGTTTTGGAAACGTTCTGGAAACGTTCTGAAAACGTTTTGTGAACGTTTTGGAAATGTTCTGAAAATGTTTTATGAACGTTTTGGAAATGTTTTGGACACGTTCTGACAACGTCTTGAAAACTTTTTGTGAACGTTTTGGAAACGTTCTGAAAATGTTCTATGAACGTTTATTAAAAACGTTTCATTAGAGACGTTTTAAAGTACTGAAAACGTTCTGGAAACGTTTTGTAAACGTTTTGGAAACGTTCTGACAACGTCCTGAAAACGTTTTGTGAACATTTTGGAAACGTCTTGTGAACGTATTGGAAACGTTCTGAAAACGTTTTGTGAACGTTTTGGAAACGTCTTGTGAACGTTCTGACAACGTCTTGAAAACTTTTTGTGAACGTTTTGGAAACGTTCTGAAAATGTTCTATGAACGTTTATTAAAGACGTTTCATTAGAGACGTTTTAAAGTACTGAAAACGTTCTGGAAACGTTTTGGAAATGTTTTGGACACGTTCTGACAACGTCTTGAAAACTTTTTGTGAACGTTTTGGAAACGTTCTGAAAATGTTCTATGAACGTTTATTAAAGACGTTTCATTAGAGACGTTTTAAAGTACTGAAAACGTTCTGGAAACGTTTTGGAAATGTTTTGGACACGTTCTGACAACGTCTTGAAAACTTTTTGTGAACGTTTTGGAAACGTTCTGAAAATGTTCTATGAACGTTTATTAAAGACGTTTCATTAGAGACGTTTTAAAGTACTGAAAACGTTCTGGAAACGTTTTGTAAACGTTTTGGAAACGTTCTGACAACGTCCTGAAAACGTTTTGTGAACATTTTGGAAACGTCTTGTGAACGTTTTGGAAACGTCTTGTGAACGTATTGGAAACCTTCTGAAAACGTTTTGTGAACGTTTTGGAAACGTTCTGAAAACGTACTGACAACGTCCTGAAAACGTTTTGTGAATGTTCTGGAAACGTTTTGTGAACGTTCTGGAAACGTTCTGAAAGCGTTTTGTGAACTTTATGGAAACGTCTTGTGAACGTATTGGAAACGTTCTGAAAACGTTTTGTTAACGTTTATTAAAGACGTATTATTAAAGACGTTTTGGAAACGTTCTGGAAACGTTCCGAAAACGTTTTGTGAACGTTTTCGAATTGTTTTGGACATGTTCTGACAACGTCCTGAGAACTTTTAATGAACGTTATCGAAACGTTTTCGAAACGTTTTGGAAACGTTCTGAAAATGTTTTGCGAACGTTTATTATAGACGTTTCATTAAAGACGTATTGGAAACGTTCTGGAAACGTTTTGGAAACGTTTTGGAAACGTTTGGAAACGTTCTCAAAACGTTTTAGAAACATTTTGAAAACGTACTGACAACGTCCTGAAAACGTTTTGTGAACGTTTTGGAAACGTTCTGAAATAATTTTGTGAACGTTTATTAAAGACGTTTTATTAAAGACGTTTTGGAAACGTTCTGGAAACGTTCTGAAAACGTTTTGTGAACGTTTTGGAAATGTTTTGGACACGTTCTGACAACGTCTTGAAAACTTTTTGTGAACGTTTTGGAAACGTTCTGAAAATGTTCTATGAACGTTTATTAAAGACGTTTCATTAGAGACGTTTTAAAGTACTGAAAACGTTCTGGAAACGTTTTGGAAATGTTTTGTGAACGTTTTGGAAATGTTTTGGACACGTTCTGACAACGTCTTGAAAACTTTTTGTGAACGTTTTGGAAACGTTCTGAAAATGTTCTATGAATGTTTATTAAAAACGTTTCATTAGAGACGTTTTAAAGTACTGAAAACGTTCTGGAAACGTTTTGTAAACGTTTTGGAAACGTTCTGACAACGTCCTGAAAACGTTTTGTGAACATTTTGGAAACGTCTTGTGAACGTATTGGAAACGTTCTGAAAACGTTTTGTGAACGTTTTGGAAACGTCTTGTGAACGTATTGGAAACGTTCTGAAAACGTTTTGTGAACGTTTTGGAAACGTTCTGAAAACGTACTGACAACGTCCTGAAAACGTTTTGTGAACGTTCTGGAAACGTTCTGAAAGCGTTTTGTGAACTTTATGGAAACGTCTTGTGAACGTATTGGAAACGTTCTGAAAACGTTTTGTTAACGTTTATTAAAGACGTATTATTAAAGACGTTTTGGAAACGTTCTGGAAACGTTCCGAAAACGTTTTGTGAACGTTTTCGAATTGTTTTGGACATGTTCTGACAACGTCCTGAGAACTTTTAATGAACGTTATCGAAACGTTTTCGAAACGTTTTGGAAACGTTCTGAAAATGTTTTGCGAACGTTTATTATAGACGTTTCATTAAAGACGTATTGGAAACGTTTTGGAAACGTTTTGGAAACGTTTGGAAACGTTCTCAAAACGTTTTAGAAACATTTTGAAAACGTACTGACAACGTCCTGAAAACGTTTTGTGAACGTTTTGGAAACGTTCTGAAATAATTTTGTGAACGTTTATTAAAGACGTTTTATTAAAGACGTTTTGGAAACGTTCTGGAAACGTTCTGAAAACGTTTTGTGAACGTTTTGGAAATGTTTTGGACACGTTCTGACAACGTCTTGAAAACTTTTTGTGAACGTTTTGGAAAAGTTCTGAAAATGTTCTATGAACGTTTATTATAGACGTTTCATTAAAGACGTATTGGAAACGTTCTGGAAACGTTTTGGAAACGTTTTGGAAACGTTTGGAAACGTTCTCAAAACGTTTTAGAAACATTTTGAAAATGTACTGACAACGTCCTGAAAACGTTTTGTGAACGTTTTGGAAACGTTCTGAAATAATTTTGTGAACGTTTATTAAAGACGTTTTATTAAAGACGTTTTGGAAACGTTCTGGAAACGTTCTGAAAACGTTTTGTGAACGTTTTGGAAATGTTTTGGACACGTTCTGACAACGTCTTGAAAACTTTTTGTGAACGTTTTGGAAACGTTCTGAAAATGTTCTATGAACGTTTATTAAAGACGTTTCATTAGAGACGTTTTAAAGTACTGAAAACGTTCTGGAAACGTTTTGGAAATGTTTTGGACACGTTCTGACAACGTCTTGAAAACTTTTTGTGAACGTTTTGGAAACGTTCTGAAAATGTTCTATGAACGTTTATTAAAGACGTTTCATTAGAGACGTTTTAAAGTACTGAAAACGTTCTGGAAACGTTTTGTAAACGTTTTGGAAACGTTCTGACAACGTCCTGAAAACGTTTGTGAACATTTTGGAAACGTCTTGTGAACGTTTTGGAAACGTCTTGTGAACGTATTGGAAACCTTCTGAAAACGTTTTGTGAACGTTTGGAAACGTTCTGAAAACGTACTGACAACGTCCTGAAAACGTTTTGTGAATGTTCTGGAAACGTTTTGTGAACGTTCTGGAAACGTTCTGAAAGCGTTTTGTGAACTTTATGGAAACGTCTTGTGAACGTATTGGAAACGTTCTGAAAACGTTTTGTTAACGTTTATTAAAGACATATTATTAAAGACGTTTTGGAAACGTTCTGGAAACGTTCCGAAAACGTTTTGTGAACGTTTTCGAATTGTTTTGGACATGTTCTGACAACGTCCTGAGAACTTTTAATGAACGTTATCGAAACGTTTTCGAAACGTTTTGGAAACGTTCTGAAAATGTTTTGCGAACGTTTATTATAGACGTTTCATTAAAGACGTATTGGAAACGTTCTGGAAACGTTTTGGAAACGTTTTGGAAACGTTTGGAAACGTTCTCAAAACGTTTTAGAAACATTTTGAAAATGTACTGACAACGTCCTGAAAACGTTTTGTGAACGTTTTGGAAACGTTCTGAAATAATTTTGTGAACGTTTATTAAAGACGATTTATTAAAGACGTTTTGGAAACGTTCTGGAAACGTTCTGAAAACGTTTTGTGAACGTTTTGGAAATGTTTTGGACACGTTCTGACAACGTCTTGAAAACTTTTTGTGAACGTTTTGGAAACGTTCTGAAAATGTTCTATGAACGTTTATTAAAGACGTTTCATTAGAGACGTTTTAAAGTACTGAAAACGTTCTGGAAACGTTTTGGAAATGTTTTGTGAACGTTTTGGAAATGTTTTGGACACGTTCTGACAACGTCTTGAAAACTTTTTGTGAACGTTTTGGAAACGTTCTGAAAATGTTCTATGAACGTTTATTAAAAACGTTTCATTAGAGACGTTTTAAAGTACTGAAAACGTTCTGGAAACGTTTTGTAAACGTTTTGGAAACGTTCTAACAACGTCCTGAAAACGTTTTGTGAACATTTTGGAAACGTCTTGTGAACGTATTGGAAACGTTCTGAAAACGTTTTGTGAACGTTCTGAAAACGTTTTGTGAACGTTTTGGAAACGTCTTGTGAACGTATTGGAAACGTTCTGAAAACGTTTTGTGAACGTTTTGGAAACGTTCTGAAAACGTACTGACAACGTCCTGAAAACGTTTTGTGAACGTTCTGGAAACGTTTTGTGAACGTTCTGGAAACGTTCTGAAAGCGTTTTGTGAACTTTATGGAAACGTCTTGTGAACGTATTGGAAACGTTCTGAAAACGTTTTGTTAACGTTTATTAAAGACGTATTATTAAAGACGTTTTGGAAACGTTCTGGAAACGTTCCGAAAACGTTTTGTGAACGTTTTCGAATTGTTTTGGACATGTTCTGACAACGTCCTGAGAACTTTTAATGAACCTTATCGAAACGTTTTCGAAACGTTTTGGAAACGTTCTGAAAATGTTTTGCGAACGTTTATTATAGACGTTTCATTAAAGACGTATTGGAAACGTTCTGGAAACGTTTTGGAAACGTTTTGGAAACGTTTGGAAACGTTCTCAAAACGTTTTAGAAACATTTTGAAAACGTACTGACAACGTCCTGAAAACGTTTTGTGAACGTTTTGGAAACGTTCTGAAATAATTTTGTGAACGTTTATTAAAGACGTTTTATTAAAGACGTTTTGGAAACGTTCTGGAAACGTTCTGAAAACGTTTTGTGAACGTTTTGGAAATGTTTTGGACACGTTCTGACAACGTCTTGAAAACTTTTTGTGAACGTTTTGGAAACGTTCTGAAAATGTTCTATGAACGTTTATTAAAGACGTTTCATTAGAGACGTTTTAAAGTACTGAAAACGTTCTGGAAACGTTTTGGAAATGTTTTGGACACGTTCTGACAACGTCTTGAAAACTTTTTGTGAACGTTTTGGAAACGTTCTGAAAATGTTCTATGAACGTTTATTAAAGACGTTTCATTAGAGACGTTTTAAAGTACTGAAAACGTTCTGGAAACGTTTTGGAAACGTTCTGACAACGTCCTGAAAACGTTTTGTGAACATTTTGGAAACGTCTTGTGAACGTATTGGAAACGTTCTGAAAACGTTTTGTGAACGTTTTGGAAACGTCTTGTGAACGTATTGGAAACGTTCTGAAAACGTTTTGTGAACTTTATGGAAACGTCTTGTGAATGTATTGGAAACGTTCTGAAAACGTTTTGTGAACGTTTATTAAAGACGTTTTATTAAAGACGTTTTGGAAACGTTCTGGAAACGTCTTTGAAATGTTCTGAAAATGTTTTGCAAACGTTTATTAAAGACGTTTCATTAAAGACGTATTGGAAACGTTCTGGAAACGTTTTGTGAACGTTTTCGAAACGTTTTGGAAACGTTCTGAAGACGTTCTAAAAACGTTTTGGAAACGTTCTGAAAACGTACTGACAACATAATGAAAACGTCTTGTAAACGTTTTGGAAACGTTCTGAAAACGTTTTGTGAACGTTATGGAAACGTCTTGTGAACGTATTGGAAACGTTCTGGAAACGTTCTGAAAACGTTTTGTGAACGTTTTGGAATTGTTTTGAACATGTTCTGACAACGTCCTGAGAACTTTTTGAGAACGTTTTTGAAACGTTTTGGAAACGTTTTGGAAACGTTCTGAAAATGTTTTCCGAACGTTTATTAAAGACGTTTCATTAAAGACGTATTGGAAACGTTCTGGAAACTTTTTGGAAACGTTTTAGAAACGTTCTGAAAACGTACTGACAACGTCCTGAAAACGTTTTGTGAACGTTTTTGAAACGTTTTGGAAACGTTTTGGAAACGTTCTGAAAATGTTTTCCGAACGTTTATTAAAGACGTTTCATTAAAGACGTATTGGAAACGTTCTGGAAACTTTTTGGAAACGTTTTGGAAACGTTTTGGAAACGTTCTGAAAATGTTTTGCGAACGTTTATTAAAGACGTTTCATTAAAGACGTTTTGGAAACGTTCTGATAACGTTTTGTGAACGTTTTGGAAACGTTTTGGAAACGTTCTGAAAATGTTTTGCGAACGTTTATTAAAGACGTTTCATTAAAGACGTTTTGGAAACGTTCTGAAAACGTTTTGTGAACGTTTTGGAAACGTTCCGACAACGTCCTGAAAACGTTTTGTGAACGTTTTCGAAACGTCTTGTGAACGTATTGGAAACGTTCTGAAAACGTTTTCTGAACGTTATGGAAACGTCTTGTGAACGTATTGGAAACGTTCTGAAAATGTTTTATGAACGTTTATTAAAGACGTTTCATTAAAGACGTTTTATTAAAGACGTTTTGGAAACGTCTTATGAACGTATTGGAAACGTTCCGAAAACGTGTTATGAACGTTTATTTAAGAAGTTTTATAAAAGACGTTTTGGAAACGTTCTGGAAACGTTCTGAAAATGTTTTGCGAACGTTTATTAAAGACGTTTTGGAAACGTTCTGAAAACGTACTGACAACGTCCTGAAAACGTTTTGTGAACGTTTTTTAAACGTTTTGTTAACGTTTTGGAAACGTTCTGAAAACATTTTGTGAACGTTTATTAAAGACGTTTTGGAAACGTTCTGGAAACGTTCTGAAAACGTTTTGTGAACGTTTTGGAAATGTTTTGGACACGTTCTCAGAACGTCCTGAAAACTTTTTGTGAACGTTTATTAAAGACGTTTCATTAAAGACGTTTTGGAAACGTTCTGGAAACGTTCTGAAAACGTTTTGTGAACGTTTTGGAAATGTTTTGGACACGTTCTGACAACGTCCTGAAAACTTTTTGTGAACGTTTTGGAAACGTTCTGAAAATGTTTTATGAACGTTTATTAAAAACGTTTCATTAGAGACGTTTTATTAAAGACGTTTTGGAAACGTTCTGAAAATGTTTTGTGAACGTTTTTTTTTGTGTAAAAAATGATTTCGACTAACTTAAATTGTACATGTCTTGGTAGCAAAATGTTGAATTCGATCTCCTAAAGCGATTTATAACACTTTGGGGGCATTACTTTGCGAGGTATATTTCACAGTTTCTTGTTTGACACTTTTCACAATTTTCACTTGAAAACCTAAAAATATTAACTGAAGTATATCGATATCACTCTTTCCAAAGCTCTAAAATGATATTGGAGAGCTTTATATACACCCTTATATCATGTTTACAATCATATTTGGCTTCTTAGCGCCTCCTACTTAGAGATTAGCTTCAACCTAAAGCAACCCATATATTTTCGCTTTCTTAGTGAACGTCGACGTTTCATAAGAAAAAAGTGCCAAAATGCGCCTTTTTGTAAAAAATGATTTCGACTAACTTAAATTGTACATGTCTTGGTAGCAAATGTCGAATTCGATCTCCTAAAGCGATTTATAACACTTTGGGGGTATTACTATAACCTTTGCGAGGTATATTTCACAGTTTCTTGTTTGAAACTTTTCATAATTTTCACTTGAAAACCTAAAAATATTAACTGCAGTATATCAATATCACTCTTTCCAAAGATCTAAAATGATATTGGAGAGCTTCGTATACATCGACGTTTCATAAGATGACCTCTACCTCGTTAGACATGATCTCCGGTGCGGATGAGCCACGTTTTATTAAAGACGTTTTGTGAACGTTCTGAAAACGTTTTGGAAACGTACTGAAAACGTCCTGAAAACGTTTTGTGAACGTTCTGGAAACGTCTTGTGAACGTATTGGAAACGTTCTGAAAACGTTTTGTGAACGTTTTGGAAACGTCTTCTGAACGTATTGGAAACGTTCTGAAAATGTTTTATGAACGTTTATTAAAGACGTTTCATTAAAGACGTTTTGGAAACGTTCTGAAAAGTGAAAACGTTTCGTGAACGTTTTGTGAACGTTTTGGAAACGTTTTGGAAACGTCTTATGAACGTATTGGAAACGTTCCGAAAACGTGTTGTGAACGTTTATTTAAGACGTTTTATAAAAGACGTTTTGGAAACGTTCTGGAAACGTTCTGACAACGTCCTGAAAACGTTTTGTGAACGTTTTTTAAACGTTTTGGAAACGTTCTGAAAACATTTTGTGAACGTTTATTAAAGACGTTTCATTAAAGACGTTTTGGAAACGTTCTGGAAACGTTCTGAAAACGTTTTGTGAACGTTTTGGAAATGTTTTGGACACGTTCTGACAACGTCCTGAAAACTTTTTGTGAACGTTTTGGAAACGTTCTGAAAATGTTTTATGAACGTTTATTAAAAACGTTTCATTAGAGACGTTTTATTAAAGACGTTTTGGAAACGTTCTGAAAATGTTTTGTGAACGTTTTTTTTTGTGTAAAAAATGATTTCGACTAACTTAAATTGTACATGTCTTGGTAGCAAAATGTCGAATTCGATCTCCTAAAGCGATTTATAACACTTTGGGGGCATTACTTTGCGAGGTATATTTCACAGTTTCTTGTTTGACACTTTTCACAATTTTCACTTGAAAACCTAAAAATATTAACTGAAGTATATCGATATCACTCTTTCCAAAGCTCTAAAATGATATTGGAGAGCTTTATATACACCCTTATATCATGTTTACAATCATATTTGGCTTCTTAGCGCCTCCTACTTAGAGATTAGCTTCAACCTAAAGCAACCCATATATTTTCGCTTTCTTAGTGAATGTCGACGTTTCATAAGAAAAAAGTGCCAAAATGCGCCTTTTTGTAAAAAATGATTTCGACTAACTTAAATTGTACATGTCTTGGTAGCAAATGTCGAATTCGATCTCCTAAAGCGATTTATAACACTTTGGGGGTATTACTATAACCTTTGCGAGGTATATTTCACAGTTTCTTGTTTGAAACTTTTCATAATTTTCACTTGAAAACCTAAAAATATTAACTGAAGTATATCAATATCACTCTTTCCAAAGATCTAAAATGATATTGGAGAGCTTCGTATACATCGACGTTTCATAAGATGACCTCTACCTCGTTAGACATGATCTCCTGGGTGCGGATGAGCCACGTTTTATTAAAGACGTTTTGTGAACGTTCTGGAAACGTTTTGGAAACGTCCTGAAAACGTCCTGAAAACGTTTTGTGAACGTTTTGGAAACGTCTTGTGAACGTATTGGAAACGTTCTGAAAACGTTTTGTCAACGTTTTGGAAACGTCTTGTGAACGTATTGGAAACGTTTTGGAAACGTCTTATGAACGTATTGGAAACGTTCCGAAAACGTGTTGTGACCGTTTATTTAAGACGTTTTATAAAAGACGTTTTGGAAACGTACTGGAAACGTTCTGAAAATGTTTTGCGAACGTTTATTAAAGACGTTTTATTAAAGACGTTTTGGAAACGTTCTGAAAACGTACTGACAACGTCCTGAAAACGTTTTGTTAACGTTTTGGAAACGTTCAGAAAACATTTTGTAAACGTTTATTATAGACGTTTTGGAAACGTTCTGGAAACGTTCTGAAAACGTTTTGTGAACGTTTTGGAAATGTTTTGGACACGTTCTGACAACGTCCTGAAAACTTTTTGTGAACGTTTTGGAAACGTTCTGAAAATGTTTTATGAACGTTTATTAAAGACGTTTCATAAGAGACGTTTTATTAAAGACGTTTTGGAAACGTTCTGAAAATGTTTTGTGAATGTTTTGGAAACGTTCTGAAAACGCTTTGTGAACGTTTTAGTCACTCTTTTAAAAGCTCTAATAATGATATTGGAGAGCTTTATATACACCCTTATATCATGTTTACAATCATATTTGGCTTCTTAGCGCCTCCTACTTAGCGATTAGCTCCAAGCTAAAGCAACCAATACATTTCCGCTTTCTTAGTGAACGTCGACGTTTCATAAGAAAAAAGTGCCAAAATGCGCCTTTTTGTAAAAAATGATTTCGACTACCTTAAATTGTACATGTCTTGGTAGCAAAATGTCGAATTCGATCTCCTAAAGCGATTTATAACACTTTGGAGGCATTACTATAACCTTTGCGAGGTATATTTCACAGTTTCTTGTTTGACACTTTTCACAAATTTCACTTGAAAACCTAAAAATATTAACTGAAGTATATCGATATCACTCTTTCCAAAGCTCTAAAATGATATTGGAGAGCTTCATATACACCCTTATATCATGTTTACAATCATATTTGGCTTCTTAGCGCCTCCTACTTAGAGATTAGCTTCAACCTAAAGCAACAAATACATTTTCGCTTTCTTAGTGAATGTCGACATTTCATAAGAAAAAAGTGCCAAAATGCGCCTTTTTGTAATAAATGATTTCGACTACCTTAAATTGTACATGTCTTGGTAGCAATATGTCGAATTCGATCTCCTAAAGCGATTTATAACACTTTGGGGGGCATTACTGTAACCTTTGCGAGGTATATTTCACAGTTTCTTGTTTGACACTTTTCACAATTTTCACTTGAAAACCTAAAAATATTAACTGAAGCATATCGATATCACTCTTTCCAAAGCTCTAAAGTGATATTGGAGAGCTTCATATACACCCTTATATCATGTTTACATTCATATTTGGCTTCTTAGCGCCTCCTACTTAGAGATTAGCTTCAACCTAAAGCAACCAATACATTTTCGCTTTCTTAGTGAATGTCGACGTTTCATAAGAAAAAAGTGCCAAAATGCGCCTTTTTGTAATAAATGATTTCGACTAACTTAAATTGTACATGTCTTGGTAACAAAATGTCGAATTCGATCTCCTAAAGCGATTTATAACACTTTGGGGGCATTACTATAACCTTTGCGAGGTATATTGCACAGTTTCTTGTTTGACACTTTTCACAATTTTCACTTGAAAACCTAAAAATATTAACTGAAGTATATCGATATCACTCTTTCCAAAGCTCTAAAATGATATTGGAGAGCTTCATATACACCCTTATATTATGTTTAAAGTCTTATTTGGCTTCTTAGCGCCTCCTACTTAGAGATTAGCTTCAACCTAAAGCATCCAATCATTTTCGCTTTCTTAGTGAACGTCGACGTTTCATAAGAAAAAAGTGCCAAAATGCGCCTTTTTGTAATAAATGATTTCGACTACCTTAAATTGTACATGTCTTGGTAGCAAAATGTCGAATTCGATCTCCTAAAGCGATTTATAACACTTTGGAGGCATTACTATAACCTTTGCGAGGTATATTTCACAGTTTCTTGTTTGACACTTTTCACAAATTTCACTTGAAAACCTAAAAATATTAACTGAAGCATATCGATATCACTCTTTCCAAAGCTCTAAAGTGATATTGGAGAGCTTCATATACACCCTTATATTATGTTTACATTCATATTTGGCTTCTTAGCGCCTCCTACTTAGAGATTAGCTTCAACCTAAAGCAACCAATACATTTTCGCTTTCTTAGTGAATGTCGACGTTTCATAAGAAAAAAAGTGCCAAAATGCACCTTTTTGTAAAAAATGATTTCGACTACCTTAAATTGTACATGTCTTGGTAGCAAAATGTCGAATTCGATCTCCTAAAGCGATTTATAACACTTTGGGGGCATTACTATAACCTTTGCGAGGTATATTTCACAGTTTCTTGTTTGACACTTTTCACAATTTTCACTTGAAAACCTAAAAATATTAACTGAAGTATATCGATATCACTCTTTCCAAAGCTCTAAAATGATATTGGAGAGCTTCATATACACCCTTATATCATGTTTACAATCATATTTGGCTTCTTAGCGCCTCCTACTTAGAGATTAGCTTCAACCTAAAGCAACCAATACATTTTCGCTTTCTTAGTGAATGTCGACGTTTCATAAGAAAAAAGTGCCAAAATGCACCTTTTTGTAATAA
>JAPZVO010001104.1:0-22032 GCA_029962745.1 Echinometra lucunter
TACAGTTATGTGTGTATTTAATGGGCAGTACATGCCAGAGTAAAAAGATGTTTACTCGCGCACGTGGAGTGTTTGTGGGTGGGTGTATGAGGGTGTGTGCGTGGGTGTGTGTGCGTGCGTATGTTAAATGCGGGGGGGGGGGGGGCATGTATATGTGTTATGCCAACATTAAAAAAAAAAAAAAAAAAAAAAACTTGCAAAACTACATGTAAGTACTATACATGTATAACACATTTCTTTTTGGATAACCTGTCCCAAGTCCTCTAGTCCAGAGACGTCGATTCGAGGGGAGGTAAGTTGCCCCCCCCCCCCAATTTCTGAACTAAATCTGAGGTAACCATATTGCATTGTGATAATATAATAATACTACTCTCGTATCAAGAAATATGTTGTTTGTTATTTTGGGCTCGCTTGCTTCACTCGCTCGCAAAATTTAAAAACCCTGGGCCGGTATTCTGAAAATTGTTTTATCTTATCTTCATTGTGTTAATTGTCCTAACAAATTTTAAAAGCGTACTTATGATTGGTTTGAACTGCGCAAATGACCAGCACGCAGGACAAAAGCGCGCGATGTGAGCTAATGGCATATGCTATTTTTGATTGCTATGGCAATTAAAATAAGATAAAAGATAAAATAATTTTCAGAATACCGGCCCAGTGGTTCATAATCTAGCCAGCAAAATCAATTTCCCCCAAATTGGAAATGCTTCGCGCTTATATACACGTGTCTATAAACATGTAGCCGAGGGCATGGCTGTACTCAAAGTAGAAGTAGACAGGGGAGCATTTTCCGCCCCCCCGAAATTCTTTTTACGTGTGCCCCCCCCCCCGAAAAAATTTTGCTTACGGGCGTGGCAATGGATTCATCTTCGCTTGGTCGTCTTGCCCCCCCCCCCTTCCTAAAAATGTATCGACGCCTCTGTCCCCACCCTTGGCATCCAAAAGTCACATACACATAGACACCCACACCCACACACATGCTATCCAATAAACTAACATGCTAGGAGATGAGGGACATTGTACTATGTAATATATGACACAATTCTCTAATGTATTCTTTTTAGACGACCTATTACGATAGTACATAAAAGCCTATTCTGTATGATTCAAAGACTGACCCAAGTCCACATGATTCTAAAAACGACCCAAGTCCATCATTATACAAAAGGACCCCCCCCCCCCCCCCATAACGTGAAGCTTAATTGAAATAAAAATGTACATTTCAGATTTTATTTACGATGTTGTCTTATGTATCATAGTCAAATATAATGTTATTGGACAAAGTGAAAAATTATTCATTTTTTTCAATTTACTCGAAATAACCTCTCATAGATCTAGGTCGTTTTTATATTCATATACTCAACTTATGCCGAGTCAAGTTTTTTTTTTTTTTTCAATTTGTAGATTATCTTGACTTCAAAATAGTGATATAAGGAAAGGCTTATGTTATCAAGTAGGTAGAAATGTTTACAGGTTCATAATATCTAGATTAATTTAAACCACTATGTATTTAGTGTATGGACTTCGTGAACGGATTAAAGGAAAAAGTATTCCATCAAAATTTACACTCTTCGAGTAAAAACATGTATTGTTGTTTTGTGTCATTTTAAATCAGTGTATATCTGATTTTTAGAGGTTAAGACTTGAATTCAAGAAAGGGGTTTGTTTCATAATCTTGGATATGAACCATTGTAAAAAGCTCCGTAGTGGATTAAACTAAGCGTGAGCTGTACGCCCATTTGAATAAAAGGAAATGCGCATAATATTAATACGCTTATTGGAGGTCAAGTCTTATGGAAATGAGCCAACAAATGATATCATCAAAAATAAATTAAAGAAAAAAGGAAATGAAAAAAAAAGCCATTTTATTTCCAGTGCTCTAAATCAGCGCTTCTCAACCGGTGGTCCGCGGCCCACTGGTGGGCCGCGAAGCTTTCTCAGGTGGGCCGCGAGGTCAGTCCAAAATAATTTGGAAAAAAATTCTTGAATTCAGCTTTACTTTTAACATCAAATTGAATTGAATTTATTAAACATATTAGAATAACACAAAAGGTTGTGGCTTATTGTCAGTGCAATGTGCTAAAAATTTTCGAAGATTGCTGTACATTTGGTTGGGATGGAGGTATTTTATCAATTTTCATTTACTGCAACCATACTGTAGGTTGGATTTTGTAATGTAATATAGGTAATAATCCAGATACTTACCACACATTTCGCTATATTTTCTTTTGTCATGTTTTATCGATTTTTTTTTCATTAAAGTTCTGGGAGATGGCCTCAAAATATTTCTAAGAATGAAGGTGGGCCGCGAAAAAATTTCAATAGCCAAAGTGGGCCTCGAGGTAAAAAAGGTTGAAAAGCACTGCTCTAAATGGTCTTGCATCCAGTCGGCTGGGTTAAGGGTTAGGGGTTAAAAAGAGGGTTAGGGTTAGGGTTAGGGGTTAGGGTTAGGGTTAGGGTTAGGGTTAGGGTTAGGGTTAGGGTTAGGGTTAGGGTTAGGGTTAGGGTTAGGGTCAAAGATGAAATAGACCTCCGTATACCCGAATTTAGACTTTTTTGTACCCCAAAATAGACATGTACCTTAAAATAGACTCATGTATCTCAAAATAGACCTTTATGTACCTGGCAAAATAGGGTTAGGGTTAGGGGGTTAGGGTTAGGGTTTAGGGTTAGGGTTAGGGTTAGGGTTAGGGTTAGGGTTAGGGTTAGGGTTAGGGGTTAGGGTTAGGGTTAGGGTTAGGGTTAGGGTTAGGGTTAGGGTTAGGGTTAGGGTTAGGGTTAGGGTTAGGGTTAGGGTTAGGGTTAGGGTAGGGTTAGGGTTAGGGTTAGGGTTAGGGTTTAGGGTTAGGGTTAGGGTTAGGGTTAGGGTTAGGGTTAGGGTTAGGGTTAGGGTTAGGGTTAGGGTTAGGGTTAGGGTTAGGGTTAGGGTTAGGGTTAGGGTTAGGGTTAGGGTTAGGGTTAGGGTTAGGGTTAGGGTTAGGGTTAGGGTTAGGGTTAGGGTTAGGGTTAGGGTTAGGGTTAGGGTTAGGGTTAGGGTTAGGGTTAGGGTTAGGGTTAGGGTTAGGGTTAGGGTTAGGGTTAGGGTTAGGGTTAGGGTTAGGGTTAGGGTTAGGGTTAGGGTTAGGGTTAGGGTTAGGGTTAGGGTTAGGGTTAGGGTTAGGGTTAGGGTTAGGGTTAGGGTTAGGGTTAGGGTTAGGGTTAGGGTTAGGGTTAGGGTTAGGGTTAGGGTTAGGGTTAGGGTTAGGGTTAGGGTTAGGGTTAGGGTTAGGGTTAGGGTTAGGGTTAGGGTTAGGGTTAGGGTTAGGGTTAGGGTTAGGGTTAGGGTTAGGGTTAGGGTTAGGGTTAGGGTTAGGGTTAGGTTAGGGTTAGGGTTAGGGTTAGGGTTAGGGTTAGGGTTAGGGTTAGGGTTAGGGTTAGGGTTAGGGTTAGGGTTAGGGTTAGGGTTAGGGTTAGGGTTAGGGTTAGGGTTAGGGTTAGGGTTAGGGTTAGGGTTAGGGTTAGGGTTAGGGTTAGGGTTAGGGATACGCGAATCGCACTGTATGTAGCGCTTTGCGTCCAAATGTATCCCCATGGGTGCGAGGTGAAACGCAAATGGTACGCGAGGCATCACGTTTGGCCTGACATTTGCATCTTCTTTTGTAAGCGGTGTAACGTCGCCATAATTGCCCCATATTATGGATTTTTGATACGTTCATGCATTGTGACTGAAGTGACAATTAAAGTGAGAAGCTCTGAGCCTGATGGAGCTTTGCTACGAGCAACCCGTATAATTAGCTGATCGACAACCAACTGTTATGCGACGATACTCCTTGGGAGTTTATGCACACTATTGGAAGAAGAAAAAAAAGGAAAGAAGATTGATGCTACCGGTCTCCCCTCAATATACTGACTGCAGTTTATGCTGCTTCACTTGAGCAGTCTTTTTTTTTTTGTCCGGGGGAAAAAAAAGGCGACTACCACTGAAGGCCGCACGCCTGTAAATACATCCGTCATTTTCAGATATCCTTCCAACCCGTACCAAAGATGATGTCATTGTTGAAAAAAAAATTTATATAAAATCAATGCTACATAATTTAACACCTTTTTTCATACCTGTGTAAAGAGGGATAATTACTGGTTCAGATCAGTGCCATGAGAGAGCAGCGGATGGTCCCAGTTGGATTTTATTGGGACTATATTAGTGATGCAAGAAACCTCATAACCACTGCAACTTTGACCAAGTTTTTGGTTAGTCTCAGTTTCAGCTCCTCTACCGAGAAAAAATGCTGAAAAACCCCCCTTCATATTTTCAGCAAGTAATGAATATTGTATGAACTATTAAAGACAAAAGTATGAATGGTGTCATTATAAACACTTATTTTTCATGATTTTTTGAATTTTCATTTTTAACACATGAGCCTATGGGGAAATATTTACAGGCGTGCGACCGTAACGTCGGTGAATGAAGCTAGCAGGCTAGCGCACAGACTCACACGAGAAAAGACACGTTGTTGATAATATGCGGAGAATTACTCCTTCTCGCTCTAACTTACTTTCTCTTCTTTCCCTAACTTGACTATATACATAGCGTAATGCATGGAATGAACTACTGAATGAATTATACATCATATTATGAATGAAACAATTTATTCCAAATGAAATAACTGTCTTCCCAGTCTTGAACTATGATGATACTATTTTTGATCTAACAGACATATATATATATATATATATATATATATATATATATATATATATATATTAAAGGTATCATCACCCCTAACTGGGTGTGCCGATGATGCACGCAATTATACATCACAGAAACATGTATATATTCCATGAGGAGATTTTAGTATATTTCTCCACAAACTTTCCAGTAATCATATCTTCATAGCTTAGGGTAAACCTTATCAGTCAATGCATAATATGTGAAATCATGAATTAACACAATACAATAAATGAGAAAATTTAAACTCACCAACTGTTATATACCCCCAAAATGATGAATTGCACCGACTGCAGTTTATGCTGCTTGACTTGAACAAAGACGACTACTACGCACGGTCGGTGAATGAAGCTAGCAGGCTAGCGCACAGACCAAGACGAGAAAAGTTACGTTGTTGATAATATGCAGAGAATGTATCCGGCCAGTTTCCCCAGCGTAGTGAGAGCAGCAGCGAACACACGGTCTTCCTCCCTTTGCAAGACGAGGTCAATCATATTGGCATCGTTTGGTGAACTCTGGAATCCCGGGGGTCAGATAAAGAGAGAGTGATGTTTAATTGATCCGTGGGTAGAATGACAGGGGGGTGAATAAAATCTTCTTGACAATGAATTAAGACCGTGTTTGTGAGGCTTCAACACGTTTGAGGTGTGGTAGTCTAAATACGGGGTATGGAAGTGTATCGTAATACCAAACACTTATGATGAATGCGGTCAAATCGACTTAAATATAGACCGGGTAGGCCTATTTATGAATACGGCCAATGTTAAAAATCCTACAAACAATCAAGATGTAAAACGTTTCTTGGGAAAAAGACAGGTCGTCTTTGATACGACCTTATGATCGCACCCCACTTTTCTTTTTTTTTTAAAGCATTTTATTCCCATTCAGTGAACAAACAAAAAAGCATATGATATTAAGCACATCGTACACGTAATATCAAAAGCATAACTAAACATTTTCAAACTGAATTCAATAAGTATACATGCGATGGATTTGAATAAACTAAACGCAATAGCAGACTACATGATGCTTTTACATGTGACATCGATTGTATATAATGTATGTCATACAGAAAGAATGAGACGCTGAAACCCTCCGAAAAGGTACTTACGAATTTGACATTTGATGCTACGTCAGGCAATCGGGTATAGTCCTTGTGGCCTTTCATCTCTAACGCACACGGAAGATCCCTCTAAGGCACCTGTAGAGTCGTTTCGTCTTAAATAAACTTCTCTACATTGGGGGACATGTATAACATTCCAACGCACACTTTCTTCACAGTCATCACGACGCTTATAACATATCAGCACGAAGATCTCGTCTTAAAGTTCCAGCCAATAATGCCTTGATGCATTTATTATGGATAGCGATCCACGAGCGATAAACAATTGTCGAAGTGAACTTGAGTGTTACTTTAAGCATCAATAACGTAGTAGACTTTACTTGTGCACGAGATGCGAGTAAGTGTGTTCGTGTGTGTGTGGTTAGCTGAAACAAATAAACATATAAAGAGAAATTAATGAATACGCGAATTCATAGGAAATATACCATGAGACAATATCGTTCTACGATATACTACTTAATTAAATAGATACATTACTATACGAGTAATATTCCATGATTTGGCAATAATAACGCGAAAGAGTTATTCATACCTCGTTAAAGCGGTTGACATAACATAATACCATGTAATATATTGTAATCTATTTACTCCTGACGTATTATCAAAAGAGAGGAACTATTCTGAGTAAACTTTCTTATTGAAACGTCACTGGAACTTGAAATCATAATTAAATGAGCAAATTATTCATGAAGTATAAATCGTGGTTCATGATCTATTCTACCTTTAAGTTTCTTTGAATAAACGATAAAGAATAAGCAATGACTAGATATATGCGAGTAAACATATAAATGACCTACTATATTCCCAACACCTTTTGTGATAAATACAATATAAAGTAAAGACACAACTTTCTCATAGCCTTTAACTATGACAATCCTGAACACGTTGTATATATGAAAGTCCTTTTCTCACTGTCCAGAGAACATGTACACAGTTCCTCTGCCTACTACTAGATTTCTCTAAACCCCAATCTGAAGTTTGATTCATCACTAACCAGAAAGTGACCATAAGCCCCTCACATACCCAGGTACTGTGTAGTGATAACTCTTCTCTCTCTGACTTACTTTCTCTTCTTTCCCTAACTTGACTATATACATAGCGTAATGCATGGAATGAACTACTGAATGAATTATACATAATATTATGAATGAAACAATTTATTCCAAATGAAATAACTGTCTTCCCAATCTTGAACTAGGATGATACTATTATTGATCTAACAGACATATATATATATATATTAAAGGTATCATTACCCCTAACTGGATGTGCCGATGATGCACGCAATTTACATCACAGAAACATATATATTTATGTATATATATATTCCATGAGGAGATTTTAGTATCTTTCTGCACAAACTTTCCAGTAATCATATCTTCATAGCTTAGGGTAAACCTTATCAGTCAATGCATAATATGTGAAATCATGAATTAACACAATACAATAAAGGAGAAAATTTAAACTCACCAAAATGATGAATTGCACCGACTGCAGTTTATGCTGCTTGACTTGAACAGCCTTTTTTTTTCTCCGGTGGAAAAACAAAGACGACTACTACGCACGGTCGGTGAATGAAGCTTACAGGCTAGCGCACAGACTAAGACGAGAAAAGTTACGTTGTTGATAATTTATGCGGAGAATTTGTCCGGCCAGTTTCCCCAGCGTAGTGAGAGCAGCAGCGAACACACTGTCTTCCTCCCTTTGCAAGACGAGGTCAATCATATTGGCATCGTTTGGTGAACTCTGGAATCCCGGGGGTCAGATAAAGAGAGAGTGATGTTTAATTGATCCGTGGGTAGAATGACAGGGGGTGAACAAAATCTTCTTGACAATGAATTAAGACCGTGTTTGTGAGGCTTCAACACGTTTGAGGTGTGGTAGTCTAAATACGGGGTATGGAAGTGTATCGTAATACCAAACACTTATGATGAATGCGGTCAAATCGACTGAAATATAGACCGGGTAGGCCTATTTATCAAACTCATAAGGTCAATGTTAAAAATCCTACAAACAATCAAGATGTAAAACGTTTCTTAGAAAGACAGGTCGATGATCGCACCCCACTTTTTTTAGAAGCATTTTATTCTCATTCAGTGAACAAACAAATAAGCACATGATATTAAGCACATCGTACACGTAAAATCAAAAGCATAACTAAAAATTTTCAAACTGAATTCAATAATGGATACATGCGATGGATTCGAATAAACTAAATTCAATAGCAGACTACATGATGCTTTTACATGTGACATCAATAGTATATAATGTATGTCATACAGAAAGAATGAGACGCTGAAACCCTCCGAAAAGGTACTTACGAATTTGACATTTGATGCTACGTCAGGCAATCGGGTATAGTCCTTGTGGTCTTTCATCTCCAACGCACACGGAAGATCCCTCTAAGGCACCTGTAGAGTCGTTTCGTCTTAAATAAACTTCTCTACATTGGGGGACATGTATAACATTCCAACGCACACTTTCTTCACAGTCATCACGACGCTTATAACATATCAGCACGAAGATCTCGTCTTAAAGTTCCAGCCAATAATGCCTTGATGCATTTATTATGGATAGCGATCCACGAGCGATAAACAATTGTCGAAGTGAACTTGAGTGTTACTTTAAGCATCAATAACGTAGTAGACTTTACTTGTGCACGAGATGCGAGTAAGTGTGTTCGTGTGTGTGTGGTTAGCTGAAACAAATAAACATATAAAGAGAAATTAATGAATACGCGAATTCATAGGAAATATACCATGAGACAATATCGTTCTACGATATACTACTTAATTAAACAGATACATTACTATACGAGTAATATTCCATGTTTTGGCAATAATAACGCGAAAGAGTTATTCATACCTCGTTAAAGCGGTTGACATAACATAATACCATGTAATATATTGTAATATTTTGTATTATATTTTTATATGTTAGTTATCATGATTATTGTTAATGTACTGTAATATTTGTTATAATCTATGAAAATGATTTGTATAAATATTTGTTATTTCTGTTGGAAATAAAACTGAATCTGAATCTGAATCTATTTACTCCTGACGTATTATCAAAAGAGAGGAACTATTCTGAGTAAACTTTCTTATTGAAACGTCACTGGAACTTGAAATCATAATTAAATGAGCAAATTATTCATGAAGTATAAATCGTGGTTCATGATCTATTCTACCTTTAAGTTTCTTTGAATAAACGATAAAGAATAAGCAATGACTAGATATATGCGAGTAAACATATAAATGACCTACTATATTCCCAACACCTTTTGTGATAAATACAATATAAAGTAAAGACACAACTTTCTCATAGCCTTTAACTATGACAATCCTGAACACGTTGTATATATGAAAGTCCTTTTCTCACTGTCCAGAGAACATGTACACAGTTCCTCTGCCTACTACTAGATTTCTCTAAACCCCAATCTGAAGTTTGATTCATCACTAACCAGAAAGTGACCATAAGCCCCTCACATACCCAGGTACTGTGTAGTGATAACTCTTCTCTCTCTGACTTACTTTCTCTTCTTTCCCTAACTTGACTATATACATAGCGTAATGCATAGAATGAACTATTGAATGAATAGTATTATGAATAAAACAATTTATTCCAAATGAAATAACTGTCTTCCCAGTCTTGAACTAGGATGATACTATTATTGATCTAACACACATACATATTAAAGGTATCATCACCCCTAACTGGGTGTGCCGATGATGCACGCAATTATACATCACAGAAACATATATATATTTATGTATATATATATATTCCATGAGGAGATTTTAGTATCTTTCTGCACAAACTTTCCAGTAATCATATCTTCATAGCTTAGGGTAAACCTTATCAGTCAATGCATAATATGTGAAATCATGAATTAACACAATACAATAAATGAGAAAATTTAAACTCACCAACTGTTATATACCCCCAAAATGATGAATTGCACCGACTGCAGTTTATGCTGCTTGACTTGAACAGCCTTTTTTTTTTTCTCCGGTGGAAAAACAAAGACGACTATACTACGCACGGTCGGTGAATGAAGCTAGCAGGCTAGCGCACAGACTAAGACGAGAAAAGTTACGTTGATAATATGCGGAGAATTTGCCGGGCCAGTTTCCCCAGCGTAGTGAGAGCAGCAGCGAACACACTGTCTTCCTCCCTTAGCGCCAATCATATTGACATCGTTTGGTGAACTCTGGAATCCGCGGGGTCAGATAAGAGAGAGTGATGTTTAATTGATCCGTGGGTAGAATGACAGGGGGTGAACAAAATCTCCTTGACAATGAATTAAGACCGTGTTTGTGAGGCTTCAACACGTTTGAGGTGTGGTAGTCTAAATACGGGGTATGGAAGTGTATCGTAATACCAAACACTTTTGATGAATGCGGTCAAATCGACTTAAATATAGACCGGGTAGGCCTATTTATCAAACTCATAAGGTCAATGTTAAAAATCCTACAAACAATCAAGATGTAAAACGTTTCTTAGAAAGACAGGTCGATGATCGCACCTCACTTTTTTTTAGAAGCATTCTATTCTCATTCAGTGAACAAACCAAAAAGGACCTTCCGATCGCACCACCCCACTTTTTTTTTAGAAGCATTTTATTTCCATTCAGTGAACAAACAAATAAGCACATGATATTAAGCACATCGTTCACGTAAAATCAAAAGCATAACTAAAAAATTTCAAACTGAATTCAATAATGTATATATGCGATGGATTCGAATAAACTAAATTCAACAGCAGACTACATCATGCTTTTACATGTGACATCGATTGTATATAATGTATGTCATACAGAAAGAATGAGACGCTGAAACCCCCCGAAAAAGTACTTACGAATTTGACATTTGATGCTACGTCAGGCAATCATGTATAGTCTTTGTGACATGTAACCCCCAAATAGAATTGAAGTCCCTTTGCCATTTGTAACCTTGTCTGAAAGCCATTTCAAAGCCAACAAAGAAAACGAAATTCCAACCAATACATAACTAATATTTTTCCTTTCTAGAACTGTACTCAAAGAGATACAAAGTAAAACGTTGCTGAAAAGGTTATTCAAAACTTTAAAAACCTGTTTAAAAAGGCAAACAGTTGAATCTCGCGGAAGTAGGTCACTCCCGGTTCACTCAAGTAGGATGCATGGGTAGCACGCATGCGCAGCACCCCACTTTAACCAAAGGACCACGCTATATATATCCTGCTCGCCAGTACAAGCAGACGACAGAAAGCAGAGGACAGAAAGCAGACGACAGAAAGCAGAGGACAGAAGCAGACGACAGAAAGCAGACGACAGAAAGCAGAGGACAGAAGCAGACGACAGAAAGCAGCGACATCAGAGCTGATGAGCTAGATATAGCTAGAGAGGGGAAAAGCGTACGTGCATCGGTCAGCTAGCATGATGGATTTTCCGTGTAGCGGTTGCAATCTTGATTATCAGGACAAAACTTTGATGAAAATTGGGGAGGCCACAATGTGCTGCGTGTGTCAATCATGTACAATTCTGAGGACCGCAAACCCATGTTGATACCTACATGCAATCACGCCGTGTGTTATTCTTGTTTCCTAGTTTTGCAGAACGCTAACCAGCCAAAATGTCCGACCTGTCGGTAAGTCTCATCTGCTATATTATTCTAGTCGTGGCAAATTACCCGCTAATTTCGTTCGCCTTATTTTTTTCCAGGTGTAGCCGTTCAGGTTTTATATCCAATATAACTCAAGACACAAAAGTATTGTTTTCCTTTCAAACAAAAGTATCGTGAATTAACATGCAATATTTTTTCTGTCTTTTCTTTTAACATCAAAATAAAATAAATGTCTGCTTGACATAGCGTATTGAAAAGGAAATTGATATTGGAAAAGATAAACCCACAAGAAAACAGCGCTTATAATTTAGGGTGCATTCCTCGAGAAAGAAATGGGAGAATAAAGAAGGGAAAAATGAATAGAAAACAGAAAAGGTATGATACAAAGCTGGGTAAAAAAGCAGTGTATATTGTATGCCGCAGTCATTAACCGGAAAACAAAAATAATTGGCTGAATGCTAATTTTCGTTAATTTGCGAGATTGATACAGAGACTCTTCAACTTATCTCCACATCATTTTCATATTTATAGAATTAAAATGATGTTTTCTCTTATTTTCGTTTATAAAAGTGCAACCACACACACCACACTGTAGGCCAGTAATATATGCCTACATAACGAAAAATGTATATTAGAAAGACTATCTTAGGGCTGCATTTTACATCGACTGTTTTTGGCAATGAAGAACATGAAATGTACAATTCAGTTATAATATACTGCTACTACAGGGTAATAATATGTTACTACTGCTAATAAGGCTACAACAGGCTACTACTACCGTGACTATTACTACTACTGCTGCTGCTGCTGCTGCTGCTGCTGCTGCTGCTGTTACTACTACTACTACTACTACTACTATACACCATAGCATACATATCTAACATATCTCACAAGCAGGTGTTTATGTACAAAATTTGGCCTGGAGGAAAGCATATTTAAATTGTCATTTTGTCAAAATCATATTTATTCATTTCCAAAAGAAGTAGGTCTACAATGACATTTGCATGAATATAATCATACAAACGATATTAGTTTAACAGATATACACTATATCATTGTATAGTATTATGTCTTACTTTGTGAATGAACGTAAATGATAAGAATGAATTATTTAATTTTTCATTTTTCATATTAGATGAATATGAAATATCAACTAACATTTAGGGAAATTTAGATGTCGCGTCACTTGCTTCCTTTTGTCAAAGCAGCGCAGAAGGCAGACCTCAAAAGGCCTATAACCTGCAGAAATAAATTCATGCATGCAAACACTTAAAGGTAAATATCCGACATCTGAAATTATATACGCGGTAACAAATCAGCATGAATTTAAGAGTAAACAAAGAATTGTGGATGGACCTACACAGACATTAAAATAAACAAAGAATTGTGCTTAGTTGCTCGAAGCCCCCCCCCCCCCAAGTAGGTACATAGGCTTAGATCTACATGTATAATAAAGTATAACTCTGTTGCCATCCATCGTAGACAAATTTAACAGTAGAAGGCCACTCTACCCACGCTGAGTGTTTTTTCCTTCTTTTTTTTTTGGTAGTTTTTTTGCTATGTAGTAATTATTCTTCCAAACTTTAGTGTTCAATGCCACACAATCCAAAGGATAATTCATAACAGTGCGGAGGATACTATTTTTTTAGTACTGCAGGTGATTGAGAAGTATTAGTAAGTCGAAAACATTCTTTTGATACAATTGCAACTCTAAGACAGGCTATGCCGATAACTTTTGTTGGTGTGTGCTAGTAGTAGTAGTAGTAGTAGTAGTAGTAGAAGCAGCAGCAGCAGCAGTTAGTAGTAGTATAGGCCGTAGTAGTAACTGATACTAGTGGCAGAAGTAGCCTGGTGTGGTAGCCTTAATTGTAGTAGTAGCAGCAGTAGTAGTGATAGTAGTAATAGTAGTAATAGTTAGTAGTAGTAGTAGTAGCAGCAGCAGCAGCTGTAGCAGTAGCAGCAGCAGTAGTAGTGAGTAGTAGTAGCAGTAGCGGCAGTAGTAGTAGCAGCAGCAGTAGTAGTAGTAGTAGTAGCGGCAGTAGCAGCAGTAGCAGTAGCAGCAGTAGCAGTAGCAGCAGTAGTAGTAGTAGTAGTAAGTAGCAGCAGTAGTAGTGGTAGTAGCAGTAGTAGGAGTAGTAGGAGTAAGTAGCAGTAGCAGCAGCCAGTAGAAAGTAGTAGTAGTAGCAGTAGTAGTGGTAGTAGCAGTAGTAGTAGTATAATAGCAGTAGAGCACAGTAGTAGTAGTAGTAGTAGCAGTAGTAGTAGTAGTAGCAGCAGCAGCAGCAGCTGTAGCAGTAGCAGCAGCAGCAGTAGTAGTAGTAGTAGTAGCAGTAGCGCAGCAGTAGAAGTAGTAGTAGTAAGCAGTAGTAGTTGGTAGTAGTAGTAGTATAGTAGTAATAGCAGTAGTAGCAGTAGTAGCAGTAGTAGTAGTAGTAGTAGTTTGTAGCAGTAGCAGTAGTAGTACTGAATGAATATGAAAATGATGTGCAGATACGCAAACCGATTGCAATCTTAAGCTGCCTGATTTATCTTAAAATTCGGCTTTGGGAGAGAAGAGGTTCAAAAACTTTCTGAGCTGCCATCCTATTTCTTTGTTGTTTAAGCATGCTGTTGTTGTTTTGCTTTTTGTTAAAGGCTTGTAATGTTTCTAATGATGTGATGGATACCAGCTCCTTACATTTGGAAATACAATTATATTTTCAACTGTACATTTAGTATTTTGACTCGATACTTTTCCAGCGGTAGACCTCCCTCACTATGTAACACTCGTACAAGCAACATCGATCTCATAGTTGGTTGAGAGCCAGAAGGGCAGTTGTTGTGCTTTTAGTAAACGACTTTCTGGCCTTCAGCAAAACATTTGAAATAAGTACTAGTAGTGCTTAATACAGAGTGACAGAGAGAGTGCAAGCACGTTGGGGGAGAGAGAGAGAGAGAGAGAGGAGAAAAGAATGAGCATTATTGGAGAATTGAAGGAGAGAAAAAGCAGTGCCTGCGCGAACGCACCAAGTATCATTGATAGGGTCTGCGCGCGAAGACTACAAACCATCGTAAATGAGTCGTACGTGACAGTGTATGGGATTGCGTGGAGCGCCTTAGGAAAGGTCCAGCAAGAAATCAAGTCCACGCACATGCCCACAAGGAGGATTTGCGTTTCCATGTACGGAAAACAAATTCGCTAGCGGCTACCATTGAACTCAAGGGGGCGCTATAGCAGTAACACGGATGGGACTCGTTGAGCGTTTCAGTGAGAGCGTTGTACTGTAAATATGTAAACTATAGTCTTTAGATAAAGGGAAATAACGAATCGCGGTCATTTGATATGAAGTCTCCTTCCATATCTTTTTCTCTTTATTATTCATAGTAATTCAAATTAATTCGCAATTTGTTTCCATGTATCGGTGCCTTTGCTGCTCACTTTTAAATTCATGTTACCATCGTTGTTTCTGTCATTATAGTATCACTATCATTAATAATACTATCCTTCTGATTCTACTTCTTCTTGCTCTTCTTTTTCCTCTTCTCCTTCTCCTTCCCTTTTCCCCTTCTTTGTTTTTTCCTTCTTCTTGTCCTCCTTCGCCCTCTCCTTTTTGTCATATTTCTTCTTAGTCGTCATTTCCTTTAATCATTCTCCTTCGTTTATTTTCTTCTTTCCTTTCTACTCCTTCCTTCACTTAATTTTTATGGCTTACATCTTATGAAAATAGTTCTTGATTCTTTATTTTCAATAAATTGCACTGTAAATCCCCAGGATCATGCTTCCTTTTTGACAGAGTCATCTGCCATAGGGCTAACACGTGAAATATGGATTTTAAGAATGATGATTGTTCCCCTATTGTTATCTACTGGCTACCATTGAACTCAAGGGGGCGCTATAGCAGTAACACGGATGGGACTCGTTGAGCGTTTCAGTGAGAGCGTTGTACTGTAAATATGTAAACTATAGTCTTTAGATAAAGGGAAATAATGAATCGCGGTCATTTGATATGAAGTCTCCTTCCATATCTTTTTCTCTTTATTATTCATAGTAATTCAAATTGATGCGCAATTTGTTTCCATGTATCGGTGACTTTGCTGCTCACTTTTAAATTCATGTTACCATCGTTGTTTCTGTCATTATAGTATCATTATCATTAGTAATACTATCCTTCTGCTTCTACTTCTTCTTGCTTCTTTTTCCTCTCTCTCCTTCTCCTTCCCTTTCCCCCTTCTTTGTTTTTGCCTTCTTCTTGTCCTCCTTCGCGCCCTCCCTTTTTGTCATATTTCTTCTTAGTCGTCATTTCCTTTAATCATTCTCCTTCGTTTATTTTCTTCTTTCCTTTCTACTCCTTCCTTCACTTAATTTTTATGGCTTACATCTCATGAAAATAGTTCTTGATTCTTTATTTTCAATAAATTGCACTGTAAATCCCCAGGATCATGCTTCCTTTTTGACAGAGTCATCTGCCATAGGGCTAACACGTGAAATGGATTAATGATTGTTCCCTGTTGATGTTTTAATTATCTTAAGATGGCAACATAACATACATGTAATTTGAGACTCTGAAAAAGCTTACTGAAGGCTCAGAAAGTGAAATAGATGAATCTCATTGAACATGCCTGCTTTTAATCTTCCAGCTGCCATAGTTTAACACGTAAAAACAGGGATTTTGAAATGATTTTGATTCCCGTAGTTATTATTTGAATTTAAGAAAGAAGTGATTTACGTGAAAATTTCAAGCTCTGGAAATATGTAAAATTTTGAGGCTCGATGGTATCTGACGATCGTTTTAGAACGTTCTTCTTACCCCTCCCCCGATCCTTTAGAATTTCACAGCAATCTCTCCTGTATAACTTATTAGCTCTGGCCCTTCTGATTCTCACCATTACTCCCTTGCCTGTTGCACTTAGAGTTGATCATATCTGTTGGTGGACATAAGTTTTATGTTATTACGGGACAATATCAATATTGATTATGTCATGCCCTTCACCTCTTAGGCTGTTTACCAAAAGCTATACACAGAAAAATAAGAAAAATAAAGAAGATAAAAAATACAAACGTCTAGATAACGGCTATAATTTTTTTTTCTCTTGGCCGTCTTGATAGGTATAGGCTTTCCCTCGATTGACATGTACTACAATACGTAGGCGTGCTTTATTTCGGTACCGAGGATTCTTGGTAATAAATCTTTGATCTAGCGCGCGGTGGCAGGGCCAAAACAGGAGATCGTGATGTAAGTTTTATATAGCATTTTTGAATTTCCTTATTAAACATAACAGATGACCTTACGAATGAACTACGACTCAATAGAGTCTGACGGATTTTGGACTGCGATGAGTTGTTTTGCTAGTCAGTACTCTTGTCTGGAGCATTGATTCACTTCATCTTTTTTAATTTCGATCTATGTATGGGGCTGAAGCCATTTGTGGATAGATTCATCTGAATACTCACCTCACTTTAATTTTTGCGGTTATGGAATTCACTCATACTATAAATTTTCCAAAAATCCCACAAAAATTTTGCCATAGAATGATCGTTTAATTTCACGGTCGAAAATGCAGACTCGCGCTCGGACGAAACTAGCTTGGTTGCTTTGCTCCCGATCTAACGTTAGCTTGAGTGTTTTTGTTCGAACCATAGAATATATACGTAGGATGAACTTTCAGTACCGAAATAAAAAGCACGCGTAAGTATTGTAGTATGTGTATCGCTAACAACAAACGGTTTCAGGTGTAGTATTACAAACATGAAAACATTGTTCAAAAGCGTGCATATTCACGGGGATTTATGGGGGTCCATTGGACTCATCGAGGTTCAATTCTATATTTTCAGAGTTTGAAACTTTATGTGAGTCACTTTTCCCATATATTTAGATGAATCTTTCAACTTCAAATTCCCTGTTTTGTACATACACACTATGGCAGCTAGAGGGTCGAAACCATGGCTCCGTGGCCAAGCGAGCTTTCGCGATTATTCTCATTCCTGTGGATGACATAATGTCATTTAAATAGAACCATTTTCTTCCATTTTTTTTTTTTTTTTACTCCGGATGTATCCTGATACATTTGGCATAATTCAGACCACTATATTTCCAGTCAGGTACAGCATCGAGGCAAAGGAAGAGGCAAAGGAAGAGGCATAAATTTCTACCGCTTGTTTTCGAGGATTCATTTAGGGTTTTATTTATTTTTTTTTTTTTGGACTCCCCACTCGACGGATCATTTGCTTATTTAACTAATGCAGCCTTTGTTTTTTTTTTCCTTCCTCTCTCTCTCTCTCTTCTTTTCATCTACAGGGGTTCGCTTCACAGCCAACCGGGTAAAGCCACTCTACCCGCTAATGCAGCAGATCGCTGTCTTGGAGCAACATCGCAAAAATGTTCTTCAGGACATGTATTATGATGAGGTGAATGGCGGTCTGTACTGTGAAAAGTGTAAAACCGATTCTAGTGAACCCTTGAAACAGATCAAACACGACTTTCCTCGAAGGTACACTTCTAAGGAAAAAGTTTCTAATCGACAGAAGCATTCGCCAAAACGAGGAACGGGAGGAGAATCTTGTCAGCACATTTTCATCACTCACGCTGTTCCAGGCGCAAAGAGCCGAGATGACCGAGATCGCATCGAGTCTCGCGGCGGATCTCGGCTCAGATGTCGTGTTTCAAGGGCTGAATGGCACACCATCCCCAACTCAGCTCTTTCAAAAGCGTTCGGAAGAATGAAGAGCTGAGAGACTGTCCAGCGAGATTGATGAGGTGCGGTGCGGGCTTTCAATAACCCCGTAGGTGATGCCGTGGACATCGTCAATTCGGTTGTAAGATCGCCGAATTTCCGAGACAGCATCTTGAAGCGTTGTCAGTCCGTGAGGCAGGAGTTTTCTTCACAAGCGAGAAAACTTCCTCGTGCCTCCATCGGTGGATTTAGAGAGAGCGTCTATGGTGCTGCAGGGTATGAGCACCAGGATGGAAAAGTTCAAGGTCTACATGGACCATATCAAGGAGGTGGTGGATCATCTCTGCCAGCTGGATGCTTCACGACGATGCCAACGATGTCGGTAAATTCAAAGGAATGCTTCGGGCATTTGAAGAAAGAATAGTCACCGATGACGATGAAGGCCTAGAGGGAAAAAAACGAAAGCAAGAGTCTGTTGGCACTGAAGCAGAGGACGGTTATCTGCTGAACACACCGTCTACTAGTTATGACTAAAAAGGTTATTTTTTATTAAACAAAAAGTTATTGCGATGACCTTGACTTGAAATGTTATTGTGATGGGCATTGCGATTGTGAACACTTTACTACTGACAATCGCCAAATATTAGAAAGAGATCCGTAAAGAAAGAACATTAGTGTTTCAATATATTTTTTTCAAGTCATTATCCAAAAATTGAAAAGCGGCCTTATTGACAGTTACATGATTTATTGTTGCTATATGAATGCGATGCGAAACAAAACTAATGTAAATGTGGAGAACTATCTGCTTCATAGACTCGCAATGATGATATTATTTTGGAATTTGGCAGCCATTTTAAAAGCGCCCTCATTTACTTTCCCTTTATATTATTTGTTATTCTCCTTGTTATTGTTATCTCATTGATGTTGTTATTATTATTGTTAGTATTATTACACGTGTAGCTTCTAAAAATATCTTCATTGGAAAACTGCGAAAGTGGTCAATAGCACCTCTTAAAGTCTCTTTACCCAAATAGCCATAGCTTTTATATGGATTTCAGTGGTCATTTTGAAAACAGCGCCCTCAAGGAAAAGTTGTGGGGGTACAGCCTGTTTTATCTCAGATATTCTTGTTTAGCATGAAAAAGTGGTCTAGAAAAACCACACGAGAATTTCTTCTTCTCCAGGTGGCACCTCGAGTACTTATAACCCTATGACTGCAAAGCTATTTCAGCTACCAGCCCACATCATCAGTGCAAATGTGGCATGAGAGTAAGCGAGTTTAACCTTTTTTTTAATGAATAATTTTGGGATTTAGTTCCCTTTTGGAATGAAACATCAAAAAAATTCCCGGTCCAATGTGACCCCTCTTAAAGCCATAACACTATGAAATACATGGGCAAAGGATATCATGGCAGTGACACTTTACGAAGACTGAATTGACATGATAGAAAACAAATTGGACAAGGCCTTAATATTCACCTTTGCTTGTTGAATGACCCTCGTACCTTGTAGAGTTTCAGGGAACAGTCTCTGCGAATCTGGAGTAGTAAATTCGGGTTCGATGAGTGCTGGTATATACCGGCTCGAGATATTTTGCAGCTAAATTGATGCGCGCCATGAACCTCATTTTGTCTCGGTCTTTTACCGTAGGTATATTAAAGTTTTCTATCTCAACGATGTATGATGAGACCGGGCAAAGCGGACGCGGACTTTTTTCGTAATGGTTGTAGCGGTTGTTGTAGCAGTAGTAGGAGAAGCAAGTTGTCGTACCCTCTTTGCAATAGTATCCTCCACTTCCTTCTTATCCGTGTCTATTGAAAAGAAATTTCTAATATGGAATGGACGAGCATCGGTAGATTCAGAGTCTGAAAGACATGTCGGGTTAGTTGCCTGGCCTTTCCATGCATTCAAGAGACGACAGAATCGTCTGATATGTGAAACATGTCCCAAGAGCCTGAAGAGAAGGTCCATCCTGTTCCTCCAAAGCATCCCAATCTCCCAACCGCTCCTTCTCCACTTCCTCCTTATCGAATGCTACTACAAACTTGTCCATGTCTGACTGGGCAGTCACACTCTCATCCAAAAGCGTTTCCTTTTAAAACCACCGTCGTCCGCTATTGTCAGTGTCACCGCATGAAGGTGGAACGGTTACCGTCCTACCTTTCAAAGACACCCATTTTAGATCCCGAGTTTTTATAACTTTCCTGTTGATATCCATTCGGAGTACTGGAATTGTATCCGTAATGGTCATCTAGTATATATTTACTCTTGCTCGAGTCTTATACATAGTCCAGGTATTATCATCATCATCATCATCATCATCATCATAACTAGTCCTATCCTATGGTCCTTGCCTAAGCACATTCAAATGGCAAGGGCGACATCCAAGCAGGGCAGTTTAGGCATATTGTTATGTTATTCTTGATTATTATCTTTAATAGTGAAGATGTCGTTTAAAAAACCCTACTGTATTCCTAGTACAAACAGTGAAGCAGCATGTCTGTATAAACATGTTTAAATAGCATACTATATATTTGTATCTCTTTTCTCTTTGCATGTGTCGTGGTTGATGAGACGGCGGAATAAAAGAAGGGCGGATTGAAGAGAAAAGCGGAATCAGAGTGGGAGTCTAGAGAGAGCCAGTGTTGAAGAGAAAACGGAATATATCAATATATACTTGTATCTCTTTCTCTTTGCACATGTCGTGGTTGAAGAGACGTCGGAATAAAAGAAGAAGAAGATTGAAAGCGGAATAAGAGTGGTCGCTGTAGAGAGAGAGAGAGAGAGAAACGGAATGTATTTTATCTCTTTTCTCTTCGCAAATTGTCATGATTGAGGAAGACCCCCGAATTTGATTGTTTATAATCACTAATTATATATTTATTTACTTCCCCATAAGCACTGTTCATTTTACATGGAGTATATTCCTTCCTACTTCAGAAGACACACATCCCCGCCTGAGGAATGGAGAAGTCTTGTTTTTTGAGAATAGGATTCCTTTTTGCTTTGATGTTAATAGAAAGTGATAACTTTTGGTAAAGAATTAATTTGTCACCGTTTCACACCGTGCAGGAGCGCACCCCCCCCCCTGAAAAAATTCTTGGAGCGAGGTGGAAGGAAAGCGGGAGGTATAGTTAAGGGTGTTGTTTGGTTGGTGAAGAAAGGGGGGGGGGGGCGTTGCAATGTGTGTGTTGTTGGAGTTGGTGTTGGAGTTGAAAGAAGAAGGAAAATGGTGGGGAAACTGATTGAGTTTGCCCTTTGTTGGGGTTGGACACACTGCGGGTGTGAGTTGAAGTTGGTGTTGGGGTTGAAAGAAGAAGGAAAATGTATGGAAAATGATTGAGTTTGCCCTTTGTTGGGGTTAAGTTTTGGACACACTGCGGGTGTGAGTTTGAAGTTGGTGTTGGGGTTGAAAGAAGAAGGGTATAGTTAAGGAGGAGTGAAACAGAGAAGCGAAAAAGTTGAAGTAAGTAGGAGTGAAAACGAGAAGTGAAAAAGTTGAAGTAAGTAGGGAGTAGGGAGTGAGTTGAGGGACGCGAAAGAAGAAGGGTATAGTTAAGGAGGATGGTATCCACATCTGGATTGAGTTTGCCGTTTTCTTGGGACCGGACACTGCGGCAGAAAACTTGTTGTACCAATGGTATAGATGGATGTGTCTTGTTTTGGTCTTGGCTCACTCGAAGTGACAACCAGAGTATGAACGGTCTGACTCTCTTTCTCTTCTCTCCTCCTCTCTCTCTCTCTTTGGTCTAAGCGAATTCACGGCTGTTGAGGGCTTCTACTGCAGCACCTCGAACACGACACAACTCGATGCAGCATGAAGGAGGGAGGGAGGTAGACGAAGATTATGGTTTGGCTTAGCTTTTAATACAGGATTTTGTTACTGTTCGAATGGTGGAATACAATAATTGGCTGACTCGAATGGTAGAATACAAGAATTGGCTGAC
>JAPZVO010001105.1:0-22016 GCA_029962745.1 Echinometra lucunter
AGTGGTTGTCCTGCATGTGTAGGGTCTTTGCATGGAGACACTCCTGAGGAACAGACTCTAGGTTCTGACCTTGGCACCGTGCTTCTTTGCCCCACTCGTTGAAGTCGCAGACGTCAGAACACTCTTGGACGACGGCTGTACTCACATGGGATAAATACAGCAGCGCCACAGTGTTGATGAACTGCCGGATAATTTTCACCATTCTGATGCATCAAAGATCTGTAATAAAAGCGGAGAGGATATTTTATGAAGGTATCTTTTCAGAAATAAAACACCGAAGACCTATGTGTATAGTATCCATTCGAAAGAAGCGTATCACAACTAAAGATCGTTGATAGAGGCAATACAGGATTTTTTTCTTCGTTTTACTTAATCTCGATCAAAATGAAGTGATTTCCCGTGATGCTGACAATTTGATGTTATTTACTTTGAATTAAAGATTATTATACATATTTCCACTGAATGTACACTAAGCAATAACACACATAGGGAATATGTTTTTTTCCAGCGTTGAAAACGTACCATTTACGTAAAAAATGTGATCATAACCTTCTGATAACTTCATGGTACTATGAAAAAGGACCTAAGAGTTTGGTAACTACACCAGAGCATGTAAAAAAAAAAGGTGAAGTATGTTTTTTCGGTGGCTGTTTTTCATGATGCAACATTACATTTGTGTGTAATTTTCAAAGCAAGCCGCAATCATTATTATTGAGTAGTTTAATTGTTGTTGAAAGAGCAAAACAGAGCTATGAAAGATAATAAACTAAGGTAGGCTTTGAAAGCTTTTGCCCGAGTGCATATAACAAGCACTTAGTCGTTAAAATCAAACATCATTACCGAGTAGTTTCGTAATGTTCCCTTTTACACGCGTAGCGCAAACTCTTGCTTACAATGGGGGGGGGGGGGGGGGGGATTCACTACAGAGTAATTTACGTCTTCTCGTTTCTACATAATGCGTGGCGTCCATCCTACCCGGCAAAAATACGACGCCCGCAGATTCACAATGAAAGGAAAGGAAATCACAATCTGTCAATTTTTAAAAATCTTGTGAGGACAAACTTTACAGGAGGTGGAAGGAACAATGAGAGAGGCGTCTCTGCCACAAGGAAAAGAAAAACATTCTTACAATTACCTCACCACGTTCGCTATTCTCTTTAAGATTTGGAGCATCATGCATGGAAAGGGACATGTTTGTTATTCTATTCCCAAACTAATTCATCCTTCACTGTCAGGTTCGTCCATCAATTTTATGTAAAGTTTTCTCTTTTTGTTCATGATTCCTAGTTTCTCGGCCGGATATATTTTCAAAATGAGGAGGGGGTTTCATATTATTTGATATTTGATTTTTTTTGTACAATGAAATGCTGTTCGGACAATTTTAGCACAAATGTCCATTATTTTTTTACAATTGTTTTTTAGATCACTTAAGAGGCTCAAAACATTGTGAACATGAATGGTAATACATAATAATGACTTTTTTGTAAGCTCAATGTCTAGATATACTCAGCTTAAAATAAATTTCATTTCAAAACAAAAATAACAAAATAACAACAACAACAAAAATTGAGGCTCACGGAAAAGGGAAGGAGGAGGGACGAGAAACTAGGAACTATTTTTATTTGGCCTAAGCGGTCGGGTAAAGAGGAACAAGAGGGGAATAAACAGAGAACTATAGGTGACTGCATGGGTTTTCCCTTTTGGATACCAACAAAATTGCGTTACAGTCATGAAACAGCCTCTATTGTTAGTGTGCACTGTATTGTGCAGTGCTTTTGAAATCGTAGGAGGAGGTACCGTGTTGCGAAACACTGTACTAACAAACAAGTTCCACATCTCTGCTCTATATTATAGTGTGAAATTTTATCCCTGGAAATTCCATTCATTCAACAAAAGGTTTATTGAGCAAACGTGCATGTACACAAACTATACATACAAGTACATGTATTGAAAAAATAAGATCCATCGCTGCCGAAATATGCCCCAAAATAATTATCCGAATAAAAAATTTATACATCAAGCACTGGAATAAAGAGTACTTCTCGTGAATATCAAAGGAGGAAGACATCAATGAAGTTTGTATTATTATCATAGTACAATCAAACAATTAAAAAGCAATAAGGATTTCATACTGAGTAATCATACACAGGAATATTAAGAGAAAGGGACACGGACAGAGAATAGATGAGGGAGATGAAGCAAGAGAGCCCCATGGAAGAACAGCCGTATTCTCAAAATAACTAAATGAAATAGGCCATCCACCGTGCATACTATTTTGTATGTTGCTTTATAACGATAATTAAAAACAAACGAACAAACTGATAAAGAGGGAGGAAAAGGAGAAAGAGGAGAGAGAGAGAGAGCTCGGAGGTATGAGCAGATGAGGACGAGAGGGGAAAAATAGGAGGGGAAGATATAGTGCGCGGGGAGGTGAGACAAGAGAGGGGAGAAGGGGGAGAGGAGAAGGATATTTCGGACAAGATGTGGGAGGGAGAAAGAGAAAGCAGAACAGAGGAGACAAGAAAGTAAGGCAAAGGAAAACGGAAAGAGACAGAAAGAAAGAGAGAGAGAGAGAGAGAGAGAGCTACAGAGAAAGAGAAAATATGACATCCAGTACATGTACTATAAAATTCATTACCAAATACTGCGGCAAATATCCTTACTAAGCGAAATAGGATTCTACAATCAGTGTAAGGAAAATATATGGAAAGAGATACATGTTTGATTAATTATTTATATATGAGTTTATTTTCATTTCCATTACAACGAAATTTACAATGTAAAGCATTCAGAAATGAAAAAGGGAACCCACAGGGAAGCACAGCTTGTCTATGTTGGTTCCCTGGAATAATAAATATAAATTCAATATAATATGAATGGAATTTAAACCGTAAATGAACTAGGATACATAGAATAACAAAACTAATAATGCCTCTTTCACTTATACAAACTTCGATATGTTTATACAAACAAGTATAGGATATATATACATATATACTCTAACTTTACTGGCGTTAGCGGGACGTATAACAATGGGATCTAATTCTGTCAGGCGTAAACTATATACTGCGTTAGCGGGACTCCCGGATGGCGTTAGCGGAGAACAAAATAATGTCCTCCGAACGCCTGCCTAACGCCAGTGATATTGAAAGAAATTTGACAAATGCAAACAACTTTGGATACTGAAAGAAATGAAAATGGGAGAAAAATAATTGCGTAGCTTCCCCAATGTTCCCCAGAGCTGTCATACGCCAGTGAACCGGGTTCGATTCCGGGCGGAGGCATTTTTCGACCCTTGATTAAAAATGGATTACAGCTCTGGGGAACATTGGGGAAGCTATGCAATTATTTTTTTTCTTCCAATTTTCATTTCTTTCAGTATATTAATATATATTGATTTCTAAAAAAGCACAAACTAAGACATGCTCCCATAACTACAGTGAGCATCCCTGACTTAGCTTAAGGCACTCTTGACTGGCGTAAATCCGTTTTGAGGAGGGGGGGGGGGGGGTGGTCGACTCTTTTGCCGAAATTTCTTGCGTGAACTCACACTTAAAGTAAAAGGCTAACATTGTGAGAATTTTAAAAAATCTCATTTTGCTACTTGACAATGGTATAAACACAAGAGTTATAGTTTTAAAATACCAGTCTGAAAGTTTCAAAGTATAATGTCAACGGAAAGTATTTTTAAGTATTAAAAATGTAAACGAATGTTTGAAGAAAATATAGTGGTCGGTTGCACAGACAGGACATGTGCACAGAGTTCACCTGCACAGTGTATGTGCATGCGTATCATGTACATGTATAGTACGATGGTGTGTGTATGTGTGTGTATACATATCAGGGAGAGAGGTACAGCCAACGGTTTTTCTTTTGAATTGGTTGAAAATGCCCCTCTAGCTGAAGTGTCTTGTGAGACCAACACTAATAAAATCAGCGTTGCATCTTATTGACTGTTTTTCATTTCAAATAAGGTTGGTTTCAGGGTTTCTGAGTACAAATACAAGTACTAATACACATGTTTCATCTTAATTTGAGAATTTTTTAAATGAGCTGCTCACAAAGTTAGCCAATGCCTTTAAGTATACACACACACACACACACGCGAAAAATAACCACTGTTTGGTTTTAAGAGCCATTTCAAATGAAATTCCACTATATGACCGTCGTTTATGTGACATTTTTGTGAAAAAAAAATCACCAACTGATTATTTACAATATCATTTTCCTTAAGATGAGGGGGGATATTTGTACACGCCATCCCCCCCCCCCCTCTGGAAAAAGTGATGGGGACGGGAAATATTCCCCCATCCCCCCTGAATTTACGCCAATGCTCTTGACCTATACTCAGTTGCAAGTATTAGTCAAAACATTTTTTAAAAGTGTATAGCGCGTAGCGAAGGATAATTTTTCAAGTAGGATGGAGTTTAATTTGTTTCACAGCTAGCTCTGAAGCATTAATTCGGATGGAATTTGCAAACGTAAGCTAGCTAGTCGCTTTATTCATTCCGGGTGTAGATTCGACTCAACTATAGCTCAAGCTAGCCCTTAAATTCCTATTGATTTCGTTGTTTCGAGAAATGGTTAAGATACCAAACAGACTACAGAGCTATGAAGATGCCGGGGCGTTACTAGGGTACTCATGATGATTTCGTCCTTGGCTACGGATGAGTCGGGGGGGGGGGGGTGCGAAGTCAGTCTCGTCCGACGCTACACCGAGGGCTATGTTCAGATAAAACGTTCTCACTGAATTTCAGATCTAGGTCTACAGAGAAATTATATCGGAAAAATGACACTTACCTTGCTAAAATACCAGAAACTTGAATCAGCAATTATTATAGGACCGCATGCAACCAAGCCTTGGCGAGAAAATGAGTCACCACACCGACGCGACGCGTCCCTCCTTTGTCAGTACGCGCGTATAAACGATTCTGAGGCCAACGAGCATGACGGGGATTTCCCCATTATGCATAAAAATAGCCTGTGTATCACTACTAAGGTTTTCCCGGATATTTTCGTTGCCTCTCAATTTCTTAAAATGTGCTTTCATTTTCGTCTTTGGTCGATCAATTTTGAAACATTGTTATTTTTAATTTCGTGCGTTGTCACTGATTTTCGTCAATTGCAATTAAAACTTGTCGGTCACAGTAGCTGGGCGCGAAACAGCAAAATCAGTTTCGTCTCCTGGCATCAGCGTTGCCTGGTTCATAATGAGATATTATCGTACCAGAGAATAAAAATTATCGTTTTTTATAGAAAATTATCGTACATGGCTGACTACTACTATATGTAGACACTATGGATACGATTAACGGCCGGCCACGGCCTTAACTTCAGGACAACTCATTCTGATTGGCTGCAAATTCAATGTACAATACGCGTAGACGGCCTAATTAAATTGAATATGCAGGTTTGCAAAGTATGCATAAATTGCACGAGACTTTGAGTAGGTTATCTGGAGGGTGTTTCACAAAGAGTTAAGTTTGACTTAAAAAGTGCCGATTTAACGCGTAATCTCATTTATAGACTTCCCAATAGGAAATTCAGTGCGACTTTAAGTCAAACTTAAGTCTTTGTGAAACAATGGTTGGAAGTAACAAGATAAGCAAAATACGCTTCCCTCTGTGTTTATTTTGTAATGTTTTTAGACATGGGGGCACACAAAAGGGCTCAAATTGAGTAGACCTAAAATGCAGTACCTCGTAATTGCCAAAAAGGTAAAATTATCGTACATTTGACCTTTTTTGGAATTACTGATCATACGTCGTACGGAGGGCTAAATTATCGTATGATACTACGAATACGATAATTATCGTTCACCTGGAAACGCTGACTGGCATGTTCGTCATAGATTCATTCAAATTTCAAAATCGTCTACCAGATATACGGTCTACTGACGGACAACGATCCTGTCAATAACACAAAGCGTGTGGATGGATCTATAATACGAAATTACCTTTATTTACATTATACAAAATATCATTTCTGTCTTTCAAAGAAAAGTAGCAAAAATCAAATGATATCACGACAAAGTAAAAATGGTTGTGCATTTTTAGACACTCAATATACAGTCCCGCAAAACAAGGAACCTGATTTCAGGACAACAAACGTATATAGCAGACACAGTATTATCCTATATTTAATTATTTTTGTTTTTCTTATTCCATCCCCATATGCACAGGAATGTCCCTACATACTTATCTTTATTGTTTCTGCACCTGCGCACACAGAAAAGAGATCTAAAAAAAAACCAAACAACTTTGCATTCCATCAAGATCAGACGTTGTCACTTTCCTCTCTTACATTTCTGTTCTATGTCATAATTTTTCGGGGTTTCTACATGTGACATTTCATCTGCATTGTCTACATGAGGATATCGTCTGTCCAATCATAATTTTAGTGACAAGCCAAGCTATTCTGCCTGTGCAGTGTTGTGCAGTATAGGGTTGTGATTATATTTTTATTATCCTGTTTAATTCCGGATATTTGTCAAATAAATCCTTCAATTCAAATCAAATTCAATTGTATTCTCTTATGGTTTTAACTTTCTCACTAGTCTCCATGGTATCAGGGTTTATTTCTTGTTTTCTTTTATATATATAGTAGAAGAAATTTCCCAAGAACAAAACACTGGCGGTCACTCATAGTTGGTGAAATGAAATATACCAAAGAAATTACTAAAAGGCCGTCGTAGCTTCTGAATCTTCCTTTATTGGTCAAGCTTTCGATCTATGATCTTTATCAGGAGCAAGAGTAGTAGTAGCAGAAGGAACAGTATAATGATAATAATTTTGATATTTATGATAACAATAATGATGAGTAATTAAGAGTGATATGAATATTCATTATTCATGTGAACAAATTCCAGCCATCATTTTGTGACTGTGTATTTTTGTATAGAAAGATAGAGCCCTGATGAAGATCATAGATCGAAAGTTTGACCAATTAAGGAAGATTCAGAAGCTACGACCGCCTCCTAGTAATTTCTCCCGATATGTATATATATATACCCATATATATATATATATATATATATATATATATATATATATATACACACAATATATATATATATATATATATATATATATATAGATATATATATATATATATATATATATATATATATATATATGTGAGACGATTGAGATAATGATAGCGTAGCATAAATCAAAGTTCCCCAGAGCTGTCCTACCATTTCGGAAATTTTTGCAAAGGTTGAAAAAATGTCTTCGCCGGGAATCGAACCCGGGCCTTTGGCTATGAACGCCAATGCCTTAACCACTAGACCACGGAGACGGGCCAGTCGCTTAACCGACAGACTGACAAATCTTCAACCCTCATTAATTCCTTTGTTGGTGGCAGATGAGTTTCGAATAATGACCTGCCGCACACCTCAGCTGGATCCGAGCGAATGCTTTGGGATACATGTGTATGTTGGAATAATTAACATTTTGTGATCAGGTAACATATACAACAGCTTTGGCAACTCTCATGAAAATAAATACATGTGAGACAATTCAGAGGTGTGCGGCAGGTCATTGTTCACTTTACCTGAAGAGAATTAAATCGAAAGCGCTTGTGAAGTACAAACCAGGTTACCCTGTGTATTCCATATATCGTTGTGAATCTTCTTTATATTTTTGCTGATATATATATATATATATATATAAAACTACAAAAGGAATAAAAAACTCCGTAAACCAAGGAAAGGAGTTTTTTTTTATTCCTTTTGTAGTTTTTGATATCACCAACTCCGAGCAGAACACTATCTACTTTGTTTATATATATATATATATATATATATATATATATATATATAGTCTGCTTGGCATCCAGATAATACAAGAATCAGAGTTGGTAGTAGAATGCCATTAAAAAATAAAATCATAGATTTTAAAAGAAAACGGAGCATAGCTCTCAAAAATGAAAGGCGAAGTCACTGCCCACGGTGTGACAAAAAGATGTAAATCAAAATCCGTTTCTGAAACAGACGAAAAAAACACGTCTGCTCACGTTATATATATATATATATATATATATATATATATACACTGTTGGTCAGAAAGGTGATTTTTTTTCCACCAAATTTTCACAGCATAATTTTATCAAAATGATTTGAAAATGGCGTGTATGACGCACGATAACCACTTTACTCCATTATTCTGCCTCTTACACACATTTGACAGTGATTTTTAACAATATAATGTCCTGAGCGATGGGTGTCATGAGCATAGAACAACAATGACGACAATATCCAGTAAATTAAGGATTGTAAGATAATTAATTTCAGCCTCTGTCAGTTTTCCAGATGATTTCTTTTTTGTGATTGCATGGACGAATTTGCATCGAAATGGAGTCATTGTTCTTACTCAGTCACTAGTATCAGGCATTGCAATCCCTCGCACGAACCAGCGCATGCAGACATCGTGCCATGCTGTCCACTAGGTTGTCGATGACGTCAACAGGTGTAGCGCGCAATTACTCCAGCAGACTTTGAGGAATGACCTCCCTGTCGACGATGGCTCGACCAAGGGCAGCCCATGCACGAACTGTGGGGTTCATATCCGAGGAAAAAGCTGACCATGGCAACTGCACGACGCCCTCTGCTTTCAGGAAATCCCTTACTGTAGCAGTTTCGTGCGGTCTATCGTTGTCGTCCTGCAGTCGGAAATTGTGTCCATATCTTGCTTATGGAAGGCAGTAGAGCTTTTCCAGAAGATATTCCTGTAGGCGGCGGCGTTGACCTGTCCGTCCGGAACCATCAGTGGCATTTTGCCTCCATAATGGATGACAGCCCATATCATCACTGAGCCGCTCCCGTCTTGAGTCGTCTCGTGGATAAAGTCATCATGAAGGTTTTCCTCGACCATTCGACGAACTCGGTGTTTCCCATCCTGTCGGTCAAGGATGAACCAGCTCTTTTGCGTGAAGACCACATTTTGCCCATGTACCGGATGAAGACTTCTGTGCTCCCTAGCCCCCAAAAGAAGAGCTTCTCTGTGGCGAACAGACAGGCGTGGACATTTGGTCGACCGCCGTACGTGCTCGGTAACCATGTTAGAGCAATCTGCGATTAACGATTGATCGGGAAACCGGGATCCAATGATATTTTCTCCACAAGAGACAAAGACGACTCGTCGGCAACTTCCGGTTTCTTCGGCTGAGATTCAACAGTTGACGGTCATCTCTTCTTGTTGTCATTCTGGGACGTCCTGGAGATTTCCGTGACCACACATTTCCCGCCTCACCTTGACGTTTCAGGATCTTAGAGACTGCACTCCTTGATGACCTTAGGACTTCCGCGATGCCAGTCTGCTTGTGGCCCTCCTTGCGCAGCTACCACTCTGTCGCATGTTGCTTTTGCCGTTGGACCAGTCACAGTCCAAGGAACGTCTCTATCGATTTTTATTGCAACAGAAGAAGGAACTCGAAAAAAATGCAGTCTTCTTATACGCAGTGCTAAATCAGGGAAAAGGACCGAATATCATGTGCATAGGCTTTTATTGTCAATATTGTCTACAAAAACAGAAGAAATTATGACATAATACAATTTCTTTCATGTTATGATGTCACCTGTGTAATAGAGTAACATTATGTAATCGCTCAAATATAATTTTGTCTGCGCCTGGACTTTCAAATACCCCCGAAAAAACTGTATATCTTTATTCAAAAACATTTTATTCCACCTTTATGACCAACAGTGTATATAAACACACAAAAAAATAACTCCCCCCTAATTCAAAATAGCATTAACTTTTTAACAAAGACGCTTTTAGGAAAATAATTTGGCAGGAGTGTTCCTACACTTATTGACTAACTTCTGTTTGAAAATTAGATTGATCTGTCAAGTCATGCATGAGTGAGCAGACATTAAAGGCAAAAATGTCACTTTTCAAAAGTCACAAGAGTCATTTGGGGGGGGGGGGTGTGAAACAAGATTTTTCTGGCGTTTTTTTAAGTGTTGGTGATGTTTTTCGAGGTTGCACATTGGTTGAGTGAAAAATTGCGAACGATGAAGCGATTAATGTTGAAAATTTACTGTTTAATGCCGGAAAAAAACTAATACCTGGTATTTTCACATAATGTGCTGACTCATGTTGGTCGATGCAAGTTTTTTCCAAAAACTGAATGGATTTTGCAGATTTAGGAGGGCTGAACATCATTTTTCTCCAAAAACTGTGTTCACCCAACTGTGATAAACATGAAAAAGTGTCAGGTATAGGCATGCTGGATCAGACAATGGAAGAATTCAAATTCGCCATAGGTTTGTTTCACAGTTCCCCAAGATGACTCTTGTGACTTTTGAAAAGTGACATTTTTGCCTTTAATGTTTGCTCGCTCATGCATGAGTTGACGGATCAATCTCATTTTCACACAGAAGTAAGTCAATAAGTTTTTTGGCTGAATTATTTTTCATTTTTTCATATAATTAGTTCTCTTCAGAAATCAGCTCAAAACATTCTTAATGTTTTAGAGTCATGAATAAGGTTTCTCAGCCTATTCTTAATTTAAGATTTATAACCTTTCTAATTACGGATTTGTCTATTATATGAATGTACACTATTCCTCTACAAGTCTATGTGTTGTCAAAATTTCAAAGGAATTTGTGAATAAGGCCGAGAGTTTTTAAAGAAGAATAAATAGCAAGATTTTTAACATCTAGTATTGATATCTAGTTTAGAATATACCACCGGCGTAAATCCACTTTGTTGAGTGGGGGGGGGGGGGGGGAATGATCGAATTTTTTGCCGATTTTTTCTTCTAACGAACTCACACTTAAGTATAAACGCACGCCCTCACCCACCTGCACAGACCCCCCTTACACACATTTTAATTTTTATCTTGCGAGCAAGCCCAAAATTACCACTTTTCTGGTTTGCAATCACATTTTCAAATGAAAATTTGTAATTATGACGAGCGAGCGAAGCGAGCGAGTAAAAAATAACGGCTTTTCTGATTTTCAATCTCATTTAAAAAAAAAAAATCTAAAATATCATGGCTGTTTACAAGAGATTAATAAAAATTATATTCAAAGATTAATTCAAATATCATTTCTTCTTAAAAAAGTGGGGGGGGGGGGATATATCCCCCATCCCCCGGGATTTACCGCCAATGGAATATACCACTAATCATTTTGTAAAATGAAAAATTGATTATTTAATTTCTCTTTGATATGACCCCTCATGTGTAATGCTAATTAGCTGTTCAGACCTAGCAGATAACATTGACCCCGTGCAATAGCTTTGCATTATTTCCATTGTTATCTGCATTCATTTAATTCTTATTTCATGCACCTTTCAGATAATATAAAGCTTTATTAAAATTTATTGTCCGAAGATCAATAATTTTGAATATCACTGAACCGGTCTACCATGTCTACTGTAGATGTGCAAATTAAAAGTTCATTCTATCATGTAAATAAATTCCGCATAACATAATTCCCTTCTTTCATTAACATCATCAAGAATATTCATATTCTGTACTTAAAATCTTCAGCCGTGCTTATAAAGCACGAGCCGTTAGGAAGCACTGAGGAGTAACAATTTCATGTGAAATGTTTATTTTTGTTGATTATGAAATGAGTTATACAAGTACATTGGAAGTCCTTCATTTTTATCTTGTAATGTCAAAAAAGGTCTTCTTATTTTGAAGAAATTTTCCTTTTTAATACATGTTCTTATTCAGATGCACAGGTTTGGACGTGAGATTGTGAAAAGATAGGCCTACCCTTTTTATCAATATCCTCTTATGCATGCCCTTGATATAATTAAGCCGCAGTGAATTGATTTTATTATATTTGGTCATGCATGTACATGTTGTCATGTACATACTGTCACAGTAGAGTTGTAATCAGCAACAGGATGCACATGACTATCACTAGCACATTATAACACTATTGTTACAGGAAAGTGATCCACTGATTTTCGGCAGCCATATTTTATTTGTGTTCCTAAGAATAATATGAACAGTTTCATAATTATCAATCTGAAGTCCCTAAAATCAACCTTAAGTCACAAATGCTGGATTCTGATTGGCTGAGAATGAATTGCAGGAACTCAGGATCAATCTTAGTTTTTATGCAACAAGGCTACTCTAAGAAAATATTTCATGCAGGAGTTACTCTAGTAATAATACTAATGAATACCAGTAACCGTTAGCTGAGCTCTCAAGTGAGTTTGGGCAGAAGGCGCAATATGTATTCCTCTCAAATACGGAAAAGAACAGTGGGATGATATCTTGTCTTCGGCTTGCTGTTTATATATTTCTATACCCATGATACCTGTCCTATGAATTCTAGTGAGTTTGACGATCCTAGAGCTGTATTAGGAGAAGTAATTGCGTTGATTGTGATTTTGTTTGTATGTTTAGTGCCACTGTAACAGGAGAAAGGATTTGTTAAGGCCGGAATTATTGTGGGTACATTATCATGTACCCTCCCCCCCCCCGATACTGAAACACTGCTTACGTACGGTGCGGCAACCTAACAGGTGGCTCGGGGGCTCTGCATCCCTGTGAAAAAAAGAAATCGTTCTCAGGGGCCTGTCCGTTTGTGACAATTTTCAAATGCATTTTCTATATAAATTTCTAATTGACCAGGGTTTTCTCATTCATATCATAAGTCTCTAGCTCGTGAGATATAACTCAGTTTATTTGGGCTTTGATATTTGCCCCAGCAATGAAAGAAAATCTTTGATTATTTCTCTCAGCGTCTGACAAATTTGCATAAAGATGACAATGACAATGTGGCTGTATATGTTTTTTATAGCACATAATTATATTGGTTTTCAATAAAATGGTTTTGATTTATAATTATACGCTAACGAAACTTAAAGAAAATCTAAGGAGTGCCAAACTTGGATCAAGCCGATTTTCTCGAAAATGTCTGTCTTTGGCGGTACTTTTCAAGACCCCTATTTAAAAAAATGGACCATTCCAATGGCTTGTTTGTAGTAGAAGTAGCTTTATATTTATGAAAATCCTGAAAATGATAAGCATAAATATCTCAAAATTAAATTTTCATCCTTTCATCACTTTTAACCAATCAGGCTCAAACTATTTTCCTCCTCTTGCTTTGTGTTTTAGAGGAGAACTTCATTAACAACGGACTCGACTCGATCAGTATACATGTACTTTAGCTCTCATCTGTTTCACTCTTTTTCTAAATTCATTAAAAGCAAGTTATTTTGGAGTTTTACTCACAAGTTATTGTTGAACATTACCTATTGTTTTTTGCCAATTCCATTGGGGTAATCACCAAGAAACCACGCAAATATCGTGACAATTGTATGAAAATATAACGATCATAATAATTTTAAAAAAATCTGCGTGGTCACTGTTTATCGGAGTGTTTATATCCCCAAATTAGGTTTGATTTAATAATTTTGTTTGAGCTTGGTAAACAATATGGTATTGTGCATGTTTAGATTCCATTGTTTGTGACAAAAATCATGTCTAGTCAAATACTAATAATGATAAACAGCCATTTACACAAATATTTTAAAATGATTGATTTACAAAAGATATTTATCAACACAGTTCCACCTCACAACCATTACCATGATTACAATGCAGTGGAAATCATGTAACCACGAAACGTCATAAAACGGTATGATAATTGTAAAAACAAAAATACCTCTCGGGCAGTGTTTACATGAAATGAGTAAAAGAATACGACATATTTCATCTAATTAAATTACTCTTCAACTACAAGTGACATTAAGTCATTAGAACGTGTCATCACTATGACAATATATTATTACCCTATACTGACATGAATGAGGAGCAGTAAGCAATAAATAAGATCTAAGATCCTATCCCGTGACACTACCTTGCCTGAAAATAAGGAACATAATTCATGATTTTAGTAACATTACATGTATTAAGTATTTCTTCCTTGTTCTTTTTTTTTTCATTTGTTGTCATGTAGGAAATTAGAAAAAAGAAAGCAAGAAGGGTGAGGGTGTGTGGGTGGGTGGGGGCGTGGGCTGTTAAGTCACTTTAAACCACTGAAGGACATGAGAAAAGAAATTGATTTCTGAAGATTAAACCTTACATTTTGTTAACGAGATTTTTTTTAGGCAAAACGTGACTAATGCAAGATAGAGCCTCGGCATATTATACATGAAAAAAATGATTTTAAAAAGACCTCAGACATGCCAGAGAAGTATTCGATGTATGAATATGCTATGAAAGCATGGTGAACGAGACTGGAATGTGGACTTTTACAATAACAGTTTTTCATAACCAAGAGTTTATAAATACAACGAAGTATCCACTGCTTTCATGATGAAATAACAACAAATTTGAGACATTTATCTTGAAATTTTAAAATGTCATACTGACGTCATACTGACATTACAAAGGTAAAAAGTTTTAAAAAGGCAGCACTTTTCTCTTAAAATGCTGAAAGTTTTTTTTTTTTTTTTTTTTTTTTTTTTACTAAAAGGATATACGTATCATTTAAGGTCAAGTAGAAGAAATTAAATAGACATCATTCATTGCAAAATATGTTATGACGAAGTGGCAAAAAAAAAAAATAATAATGATAAAGAAAAGTTGGAATTGTTTTAAGAAAAAAAAAACGCCATACTACTTTTCTAATACCCCAATGTACCATATCAAAATAATATGAAAGAAAAGTTGGAATTGTTTTAAGAAAAAACAACTACTTTTTAATACCCAATGTACCATATCAAAAAACAAAGTCATTTTGTAAAAGAATACACGCAAACAATACATGATCAATAGAGAGTATTCGTTAAAAATGAGAACATTTGGATGATTAGTTGTTGCCATGACTACGTTCACTGGAATATCATCTTGATGTCACAATAAGGAATGTTACTGAAATGAAGTACAAGTGATAGCATAAACATTACATGAATAATACAAACTCAACGAGGTTAGTTTCAGGCATCATTGGCTATAATGGCTAATACAAAAATACCAAAAGAAAGAAGATAATACGTTAGTTTGCAATATCGTTGCATTTGTATTAGACATTTTCATACATTAAATGCTAAATCTTAAGATTGTTATCTCGTTAGAAATGTAATTGGCAGTCACCTTTAACTCGATTTCCCCTGATTCGCTTATCCTTTAGGAAAAGGAGCCTTTTATTCAGTACGGAACGTAATTTCATAGTATCATACGAAGATGCAAAATTTGTCTTACATGGATGTCACAGACACAGTATAATATTTCAGTCACCCTTTGCATCTTCTTAATTCGTTATAGCAAAAAATAATGGCAAGTATATACATCAATAGAATGTGTTGAAAGACATAATAAAGATGAGATCATAAGAATGAGATGGAAAGAGAGAGAGAGAGAGAGAGAGAGAGAGAGAGAGAGAGAGAGAGAGAATGGGGGAAGGGGTTAAAACCGCATTAAAAAGTTTTATACAATTTTTGCCTTCCCGCTACGACGGAAGGATTACCTTCTGACTTAGGTTTCATAAATTTGACTTGATTCCTCAAGTTTGTCGCCATCTATAAAATTTAGAGGGTATTTACGACGCCCAAGCTGATTTTTTATCCAATGAGCAATATGAACAGGACTGAGATGAAAAATAAAAGACTTTTTTCATGAAATTTATAAATCATGAGCAGTGCATGCTTTCTCCTCAAACTTCCTGCGTTTCCTTTGAAACGAGGGACGGAGAACAAAGACAAAAACGAATGTACCAATGGCAATAATTGCTATGGCAGCAATGGACAATACCACGATTAGGGTAATGATTTCAGAAGAATATGCGTGAGCAGTGCGAATCTCTTCTTCTTGAGGATCGGAATCATGGATTGCCATTTGAATGGACCTTTTCGGCGTTGTGGTAAGGTCTGAAATACGAGGCATAGGATAGAAGCAAAGATTGGAAAAAGAGATAATATCTGTATTAACCCTCGAGTCAGGCTTTTGGCATAGGACTCCAGATTGGGAGGTCACCAGCAATACTTGACGAAATTGATCCAAGGAGCAGTCGCAGTTCCAGTGATTATCCTTGGCATTTATCTCCTTCAAGAACCCAAGTTCATGATGGTTCAGTTCCAAAGTAGTCAGACTGTTGTTTGAGATATCGAGATAGGAGATACCGCTGAAAGAAAAAGTACCTGGGGCAATGCTGGTTAAACCGTTGCCAGCCAGAATGACTGTCTTCAAATGCCTAAGACCTTCGAACGTGTCTCTTGGAAGTGAGCGAAGCTGGTTCCTTGACAGGTCAAGGTAGTTTAATTGCGTCAAATCTCTAAAGATGCCACCTGATAAGTCTTTTAGTTTGTTGCCGCCCAACAGCAGCCTTTGCATTTTTGAGAGACCTTCAAAAGCGCCCTCATCTAGACGGTCCAACAGGTTGTCATCCAAATACAGCATTTCAATCTGAGGCACTTCTTGAAAGACCCCTGACTCTATGGTTGAAATTATGTTACCCGTCAGGTAAACCCATTTCAAACTTACGGTGTCATTGAAGGAATGTGCGGGAAGCCGTGCGATTGCATTGAATAGGAGGTTGATGCTCTTCAGACGCCTAGTCCCAGCGAAGGTATTGGCTTGAACCTGAATATGGCATTAAAAAAATTCCAGCATGCATTAATATGAGACAATTCTTGGTAGCTCGAATGAACGTGTTGCTCCGTATATTATTTTCAAAACGGAAAACGCGGCAGGAACGGTATTTCTTAGTCAATTGTTTGTGTTTCTTCTGAGCAGTATTGTGTTTATCCTATCAATATTCCATGGCGCCGTTATTTACTCTTGTAAACTGAATTCAGTGAAAACACGTATGCCTATTCGTTAATGTACAGTTAAATTCATTTTAATTCTCAGAAGTCTAACCTTTCTCTCTCCCTCTCTCCCTCTCTCGTCTAGGATTGCATAAGAATTCACAATGGAAACAATTAACACAAGCACCAAAGATTTGACGAATTTCATAAAGGAAACAGTAAAATAATGTACTTCTTACCACTTGGACTTCGCTTCCTAGGATCTGAAGGTATTTGAGGTGATGGAAGGAGCTAAAAACTAGACCTGGAAGCACCGAAATGTTGTTTTTGTTAAGGTTCAGAACCTTTGACCCGACGCACTCCTGAGGGATCTGATGAAGGTGCCTCCTGGAACAATCTGCATCCCTGGCCCAGGGGACATAGTGGCACACCTGACTGCAGGTAGCAGCTGCTACGGGTTCACCCATGTCGTATGAAATCAGGAGGTGGAGGAAGAGTGAACGGCAAAGGATGGAATTCTTCTGAGACATTGTGATTGTAATTCTGTAATCAAAAAATAATACGAAAATAAAACGTCTTTATTCTAAAAAGTATAGTATATAAACTACTGATATTCACGATAACAAATCTACCCGAACTGGTCGGGGGAAAACCAGTGCCTACGTACTTTTATTTCCTGCCCGTTTTATTTACTGTTTTTCGCTAATTTCCATACAGAGTATTGAAACTTATCAAATATTTGTTGTCTGTATACAAATCTCTAGTTCAAAGTTTAATTTGATTCGTGTTGTATGCTTTAGTGTAGACAGGTCCTCATACCGGACCGGGGGGGGGGGGGGGAGGATGATTAACCCATTCGTACATGATATATTTGTACACATATATGAGTCCACCTCAAAATGTGAGGGGGGGGGGATGCACCCCATCTCCCCACTATATCTACGCCCCTGGTTGTGTGAATCAAAACATTGGTACTCTGCAGGGCGTAAACAAGAAATTTCGTAATTTTGATAGTGACACTGTTTTCTTGCGACATTTGGTCTCAATACTTAAAAATTGGTTCATCTCTCTGTGACGGGTGAGGGAGTACCACATGTTCTCTCTTCATACTCACATTATCTGCACCAGGTATTCAATCTTTCAGATTTGTTGATCATCTTTGAAACTGCATTCAGTGAATCCCGGTGTGGACAAAGAAACCAGACAGCTCTACTACCCTTTCCGCCATTGAACGTACTTCGACATAATTTTGGGAGATTGAACTGTCATTCTTCCCAACAGCAAATTCTCTACCAGTTACTCATATAAAGTCATCATCCTGTTTTGACAGTTTAAAAAAACAATAACTGCACGCACGCCTACACACACAAGCCCCCTCCACACAAAGAATCAACTAGGAAGCAGATATTATAGCTGAATTTAACCGTTTCACCGTTGGTGATAACGTGCAGTAAACACTAATAATTTTGTCACTGAATTCATAAGTTTGTGTATTATGGATACTTACTTTTAATACGGGGGCGCATTGACGAAGATATCGTGATTCCTATTCCCTCTGACGGTTACCAACCAAACTATCAAATTTTACATTACCTGCATGCCCTCTCAACTGCGTGCTCTGTGATCAGTCGGTTCCCTTGTTTGCACTGTCAAAAAAAAAATGCTTCCACTGCCCAATCAATGTAGTCGTTTGTTGTATTGTTGTTGCGCATTTCGAAACGAGCGTTGTTCGTATAGCGGCACCTGGGTTGGTGGATGTTTCACAGTTGAATCACGAAATGTTGAAATATTAGGAATTCGTGGTAAATATAGAGAGAAAATGAAAATGAAAACATATAAGTTACGTTCTGTAATAAAATTTCTACATTTTTGTGTTTTAAAACAAAATTATAATTGGTGCAAGACAATGTATATTTTCGTTTGTTTGTATTCGCTAATTTGTTGTTCATGTTCATTTCAGCTGTAATCTATATGTACTTTTAATTGATGTATTTTTTCTATGCCATGTAAATGTTACGAATTTCCATTTTCTTTTAATATGGACAATAAATGAACCTTATGAACCTTATGAAAGAGATGAAATCAGCCCCCTCTGGCCCACGGACTATAACATGCATCGATCAAAATGTGGAATTCCCCACCACATAACATTTACTCTGTTCTCAGCACGATTCATGAACTATATATGGGAGATGAAACTGAAGCTTCTCTCAATTCCTCAAGCCTGCGTCAGTGTGCTTATTCACTTTCTTTTTGTGCACCTCTGACGGTACATACAATGAGGATGTCTTCCTTCGACTTAACATCTTGAAAAATGAAATTGCTTTCAGTTATTGTTGTAATATTGCTCATAAATTCGTCTCTTTTCTGAGAAGATGGAGACACGGAGTAGTGGAGCCAGGCGTAGACCACTTTATTTATTCATTTATTTTAAATCTTTAAACAGGATGACTGTTCAGTACAGCAAGTAAACATAAAACAAACAAAATACATGCAAATACATTCAGAATACGTTATTCAATTCAAAGCTGTAAGAAAGAAGAAAAAAGAATACCTTGAAGATTAAGCCATGATTCAAACAAAACTGAATTTGAACAATCAGAAAAACAAATGTACCAAACAAAAGACAGACAAATTTTTTTGGGGGAATATAACGAACACTACAACAAAAGTAGAATACTTCAAAAAATAATGCAAAATAAAAGTACATAATGATGTGAAGCATGAAAATCAAATCTTAAATATAAAGAGCCCAGTTAGACTACAAATCACACAAATGTATACAAAATGGGCACAATAAAATAGACACCAGCCCCACAGGTTCAAAGTATTACAATGAGTGACATCCTGTATATCAGACCGGCAGTATTACGTCAATAACACGGGTGCTTCACCGGGGGGGGGGGGGGGGGGTGCATTTTTATTTTATGTACGTACGTCGTATTGTACAGCAAGTACACTTGATTACACGTGTTAAAGAATTGAATAGTTGAAGTACACAGAAAGCACCGGGTCTTGATTCCTTGCACCCGTTTCTCTTGAAAGAGGGTGGTAATTTCATTTGTAATGTAATCACTCACATTTTCAATTGGTTATATATTCCGAAAGACTGGAAAAGGGCACGAGTTACCCCTCTCTTTAAAAGCGGGAGTAAACAAGTAAATTACCAACTATAGGCCTACATCGGTTCTCCCGCACATAATGAATATACCTGAAAAAGCTGTACAATCTCAACTTTACAACTATTTCACGGACAATTCTTTATGGAGCCCTTTACGATCTGGATTTCGTCCGCTACATTCCACAAGCAGTGTTTTGGTTGATGTTCATGATTATGTTACGTAATACAGAAGATGGTTTGTGACTGGAGTTATTCTCATTGATTTAAAAAGTGCATTTGATTAGATTAGACCGGCAGCTAGGTAACTTTTGATTAGATGAACGAGGTACGAAAATCTGAGTATTGGAACACCTGGGAAGGAACCCCGCATATACCAAACTGGCGTCTGCCGTTGCACCTCTGCTGCATGTGGCTCCTGGGGCCTTTTAAAAGGGGCCAAAAAAAAAAAATGGGTTAGATAAGATGAACGAGGTACCACATGAGACCCACGGCAGATTTTGCGGCTCATTACACTGAATTCGGAATGGCCCATGACAGACAAATTTTCTGCTGCTAAGTGCCCGGCAGACGCCCCAAAGGGCATTATAGCATAGAGGCTACATATAGGCTTCGTTAGATAAAAGAGGTACCACACAAAACCCATGGCAGATTTTGGGGCTCCTCACACAGATTATGGAATGACCCATGACAGACGAATTTGCTGCTGTTTTGTGCCCGCCAGCCGCCCCCAAAGAGTGGCCCGAAGGCACTTTTCGTATGTTTGACCCAGGTCAAACATCCTATACCACTTAAAACAAATATGAAATGGTCAAGTCAATCTTACTAAGTCCTGAATAGGCTATGGCAGACGAATTTCCTGCCGCTTTGTGCCCGGAATACGCCCCAAAGAGTGGCCTGAAGGCCCTTTTCATATTTTGCCCTAGTTAGCATCTTAGACGTCACTTGAAACCAGTGTGAAAGAGTCAGGCCATCCTACAGGCTACCGAATGGGCCATGACAGACAATGTACTACTGCTTTGTGCCCGGCAGATGCCCCTAAAAAGTGGTTCACGGGCCTCTGTTGTATGTTTGACCTAGTCAGCATCCTAGGTATCGCTAACAGCGAATTTGAAATGCATGCATTTACTTCCAGTTTGTTTCAAGTTGTACCTTATATTGCTGGTCAGGGGCCCCTTTAGGGGGGACCTTGACGGAGGGGGGGGGGGGGAGGGGGCATCTGGCTGGCACTTAGCAACAGATTGGTTTTGGGCTACAGGGCTTCTAAAGTACATTGAAACCGTTTCTTTTGTCTTCCTCTTTTTTCTTCTTTTTCTCCTCTTTAATCACTTGAAAAATCATGGGGGGGGGGGGGGGGCATTTGCTCCCTTGCTCTCCTGTAGCGCCGCCCCTGGTGAGTGGTTCGGAATGTGTCACAGTTGAATCATGAAATGCTGAAATATTAGGAGTTCATATAAAAAGAAGAAGAAGAAGAAGAAGAAGAAGAAGAAGAAGAAGAAGAAGAAGAAGAAGAAGAAAGAAAGAAAGAAAGAAAGAAAAAAAGAAGAAGAAGAAGTAGAATGAAACAGTGTGTTATATTTCACATAACCAACTCTTGGGTAGGCCCGTATGCTGCTCCCTTGTCGTAATGATATTTGAAAATAAACATTTTCAGAAATATAATGGCTTGAATAACTGAGCATGTTACTTGCAAATTTCAAATGGGTCTAAAGTTTGTTGCTGTTCTTGTTTGGATTTTGGGCTACGTTTCCTACTCAATGTCAACGCCACTTATATTTACGTGCTGATTTCTGTATTTCTTAAGTATCTTTATTATTTAAATAAATTGTAAATTCACGGGGGTCCACAGATCAGGCGTCTGAGTCCTTCTACTTGAATTTTATTGAAGGTTTGGGATTTTGATAAAAGATGGTGCCAATAAGGTAGATGGTGTCTTTTATTATGGAAGTGGGTTTGACGTAGTGCAGTGGTTCTTTCGCTTAGTCGCATGGCTGAGGGTTTGAATCCCAGTCGGGTATCAACCTTTTCTGGCAGGTCATGAATACATCTTTGCCGCTCTCTTTCTTGGATTTCAATGGGTAGCCAGCTGCAGTGTACTGCGGACGTCTATGTGCCTGGTTAGACTGCCGACGTATGCACTTAGCATGTGGGCCTACAATGTAAACCTGGTAAAACGG
>JAPZVO010001106.1:0-22015 GCA_029962745.1 Echinometra lucunter
CTGGGCCCTGTAACATAAAGAGATACAATTGATTGTATCTCCCTGAAATCAATCGTATGTCCTACAATCGATCGTATCTTTATAATCAATCGTAACTCTGTAACATAAAAAAGATACGCTTGATATTGATCGTATCTTTTTTACCCAATTAATCGTATCTCTCTCAAATCTATCGTAACTTTACGATTAATTGATATCAGCCTGTAAGTGGCAAATTGGCACACAATCAGCACACAGGCATCATGGCTGCTGCATATATGTTGCTTCTTGACCACGAGATCGCCAGAGGGCTTAGAAGGGAGCGTGTCTTTCGCGACAGATCCCAACCCCTTGAATTTGAGGACCAAGACATCAGAAAAAATATAGATTCTCAAGAACCGGATGCATGCGAATAATCGAATTGCTGACTCCTTCACTGAGGCACGAGACAAAGAGAAATCGCAGCCTACCACCATCTTTACAATGCTTCATTGCATTAAACTATTTTGCAACGGGGGCAGTGTTGGACGACACCGCCACCATCCATGGGGTGTCGAGGATGGCAGCCTCACGGGCAGTCCATAAGGTTGCAAGTGAACTGCACAATCTTCGCTCACAGGTAAGTAATTTTAACAGACATCGCCAAAACTCTCTGACCTATTTAATTTGTTGGTTGTGTGATTAAGTTGATACATTAGTGTTGAATTTTGCCGCAATTTGGTAACATTACCTTTAAACTAATAGTTAGTAGACTCTAATTTGTTACAAAACTTAGTGGTTTTCTTAGAGTCTAATTTTGAAAATTTTTTGTGTAAAATATTATATTAAAAACATGAATGAACAGCAGTCCAGCACATTCTTAAGTATTTTTGATAGGGTTTGGACACCCCATCATATTTTTTAGTCGATAATTTCAGAACATGTCCATGTCCAAACGTGACCAGAGTGTTATAACAAGCCCTTGTTGTATAGAGCATACCCAATCTGCCATGTTGGGTGTCCGGACAGTCACTTTCAAACAGCCATTTGAAAAAAAATTGCGAAGAAAAATCTCTTGAATATTTCAGTACAAATGTTAGATAATATCATAGAAAACAAATATTGATGATGATTATCACTAATCAGGCATAGTGGTTTTGTTAATTCCAAAGATAAAAAAAAGAAGGCTTCAATTTTAGTAACTGTCCAGACACCCTGACCCCCATTCCTAGTCTACAGCTGGCCGTCTCACCGGACCGCGGAGGGTGAAGGTGCTGGCACGACACTGCCACTAGTGGCATGACACCCAGATGTGGCCGACTCTTTTCAATCTAAATTTCTAATAACAAGAAGAAAATTTTATACTAACCGTATGAAAAAATTTGTTGGTGTCATAGTGTCAGTGATGTATAAGTGAAGCGACCATTCGGATTTTACAAGTCAAACCTAGCTAGCCGCGGGCGAAGCTTTGTTTGTAATTAATTGTATGGCTAAATGCCTGTGTGTGTCTCTCAAAATCAGAAGGGAAAATCAGAAGGAAAAAAAAAGGGGGGTGGGGGGGGGAATTAAAGCACTACAAAAAGAAGAAATATACAGTGTGACTCTGAGTCAAGAAGAAAATAGAATTACACTTTGAAAACTTTGTCATTTTTTAAAAGAACCTAGTAATGAAGGCAATACTATCATACATATCTTGAAGGAGTATCCTTTCCCAAATTCTTTGGTAAAACTTTTTTTGTGGTATGTGTTGGCGGTTGGATGAACATGGGGCATATTGTTTACGAGAAAAGTTAATTTTTTTTTTCTAAGTATAATTTTTGACTCACACGGTATTTGCAGTATTGTGGTGGGGATAACCAGTTTGAATGCATGTGTCCTTTTTTGTTCCATCAAGTAATTTACTGTAATTCTATCTGAATATTTATTTATAAACCGGATTAAATGAAAGGGAAAAATCCATTGTGCATACAAATATAATTAAAAAAATGATATATGGTACAATTAACAGTAATAATGGGACAGGCTTGCTATGAAGGACTATATTCATATATGAGAAGAGGGTTGCTTGTCATAGCATCACTATTCATGATATTCACTATCTCTAGCAAACACATCAGGGAGAGGGGCCAGTGTGTCCCAGCCCCAAGCCCTACCCCCCTCCCCCCCCCCCCCCCCCATGTGTTTCTAATCATGTTTGCAGATTGACTTATATTGGTTAGTATTTAATTTCATTTGCAGATCATCAAGTTTCCTAAAAACCCAGGCAGATGTGACTGCAACATCAAGAGACTTTCCACCAGATTGCTGGCTTACGAGGGTTGTGGGTGCGGTGGACGGCACGCACGTTTGTCTGAGTGGGAGTAAATTGGGTCCTGACGAACATATCTACACCAATCGCAAAGGCAGATACTCTATCAACGTGCAGCTTGTAGGGAATGCTCGGTACAGAATTACAAATGTGGTTTCAACATGGCCTAGGAAGCACCCACGACAGTCGTATTCTTCTGGTAATTTTACCATAACTGTAACTTAGATATTAATAACCTTTATGCATACACATGAATTTTTTTAAACTTTTTCGTGGGAAAGAAAACTTCAATTCATCATGGGAATGGCCCCAAAAATTTATATCTCTCTTCCTTCTTTTACTCTTGTCAAGAGCACTCCACTCTTTTAAAAAGCTCTCCTATGACAATTTCAATATCTCCACTATCTGCAAAATCAAGAATATAATCATATACAACAACCTTCTATTTTTACTCTACAGCTAGACATGTCTAAGGGATGAAATAAGTTACATTTCAAAATATCTTTTAATCCATTTTTATTAACATCACATGTCCAATAAAACATCAAAAAATCTGAACAGATTCCAATTAATCTCAAAGTACATCCGGATATAATCTTCAATCTGGGTACTTGTAATATATAGCATGCATTCATTGTCAACTTAATTGAATATAATTACTAAACATTTTCATCTAATAGTTTTCTTGCAAGAATCCTTCTTAATACATTTCCATGCTCTGTTTTTCCAGACAAATGAAATATATGAATATCAATTAATATAGAAAGCTACTTTCATAAATGTACAAATCTTACCGTTCTTAAGTAATTGATGCAATGTATTTTGAATAATATTATCTACTCCTCTAACACAGAACAGCAAACTTGGGAAGAAATTCAGTATGGCCAGCTGCAAGGCATCCTCCTCCTAGGGGACAGTGGATACCCACTCAAAGCATGGCTGATGACACCTCTGCTGAACCCAACCATGACCAGGAAGTTGCATACAATAAGTATGAATCTCTTTTCAAAATATGTTTTATGATATATTATAAATAAATTCCATATCATTCATAAATATATGTACACTTTTTAAATATCAACAAATAAGTTAATTCCGTCAATCCAAATTGTACTTAATAAATACACTATTATTAATTAATATAAAAAATTGCTTTCTTACATCTTTTTGCAGCAACAGAAATGACAATGGTCATTGTAATCTATAAATTAGAATTAACAATATTTATCTCTATGACCTCAGAGTCAACAATAAATTTCACACACATTTCTCAGCTTACTTACATGTAAAAGTTGTTTAACATTTTCAAATCTGAAAACTTACTTCTGAGCACCATGGATATCACGACAGTCCTAGCTCTAGGTTTAAAATTCAAGTGCTTGTAATTTGGAATTACCTAGAAGTAACGTTAATGTTCCTATCATGTCATTTATTACAATTTTTGAAATGATTTCACATGCTTCCTACTATTCACATTACTTCTATCTTTAATGTATGTTTTTTACTTGCAGTGCACATGCCAAAACACGAAGTATCATTGAACAAATCAACGGCCAGATTAAGAGCAAGTTCAGATGCCTCCTGGGAAGTGGACTTCCATTTGTTCCTGAGCGTTCCTGTATCGTCATAAGTGCATGTTGTGTACTGTTCAATTTGAGTAAAGAGTGGGGAGAGGAGGATAATGAATGGAGGCAGGAGGACGAAGATGATGATCTGGAACATGTTGATGTAGAAGAACAGAACATGAGTGGAGTTGCTATTCGTGCAGAGCTTAATCCGTACCTTCCATGTCTAGATTATATTACAATGCAATTTTCGGACTCCATTTTACAAGATCATTGCAAATGAAATACCATGCTACACCACTTGTAATAAATAAGCATTTAAAGTGCATTCAGATATGATGTGACTTATGCTTATGAACTCTCACATAAGTGAGAATTCTTCAAAACTTGCGCAAACGATCTCATGACAACAATTTTCGCGCTAAGATTTTAGGAATTTGATTGATGTGCAATTTTTGCAGCCAGGCAGCAAACCAAAACGTCTCCTGTCTCTGCAACATTTTATTTGATGCCTCATTACTCCATTAACTTTGTACACAAACTGTTGCTGAGCTCTGCCAATCATGTCTGAACGAGGCTTAACTCTTACAGTGCCGATGGCAGGTATATGTGCCCAAGAGACTTTACATTTTTAAATCGACCATGACTCCACTTAGAATAATGGATATGGTCATGAAAATATGTCAAAGTTGAGAGGATAATCAGTCACTATATGCTACTATGAAAATTTTTTTTTCTTCAAAACTGCAGATTTTGGAAAGGATCCATTCTTATTTTAGCATAAAGCAATAGCAAACAAATGAGAATGAAATGGAAAAGTCAAGAGGGAAGCTGATTTCTATTTCCAAATAATTTTCATGTAAGACATTGAATTAATGGAAATATTTGGCATCTTTTGAAAGGGTAAATAATTTTTCTACAACTTTGTGTATAACTTACTGTATAGAAATTGGTCAAATTACTGCTGAAGACTTACAGGTATTTGAAAAACAAGCATGGTTCATGACTTGGTTGAATTTGGAACAAGCAAAACATCTGGCCCCATGAGAGTTAACTAGTATTAACATTTCTTTTTGCTTTTTGCTTGTTTACACAAAACACCTCCAATTCTGAACAAAGTACTAGTAGGTAGTATGTAACATAGCTTTTAATAAATCTTATCGCAATGGTAAGTTTAAACAGTCAGACTAAAGATTTGGATGTTAATTGAATACATTTGGTTTTTGTGACTTATGCAAAGAGGATTGCTGACAATGATGTTTCTAAAGTTGTTTACTTTAGACAGAGCCTCTGGGGCTTGGTAAAATGCACATGTCATATTTGTTGTGTATGTTCAAAATTCTTGAAAATAGCATGCTCTATAGATATTTTTCACTTTACAATATTTATATCTATTAAAAGATTCTCTTTTGAATCAGATTTTACAAATAATGAATCCAGTGAATATCATTCAACATAGCTTTTAAGAAATTGATCATATAAATGTAACCCACTGCATATCATTGCTGGGTGACAAGACCTTGTAACTCGACTTTCTTGGGAAATCACTATTTCGTTTCAATAACCAGATACCTGTCAAGTTGATTGTAATGTCCAAATCCCCGCTCTTTGTCTCGAAAAATGAAACAACTATGCCAGTTAAATGGGAAGACTATCCCATTGAATACTCTGCTATGGTAGCCATGTTTCCAGAGCATTTACAATTTTTGGAGAGCAAGGTTTTGTCGCCCTAGCAGTAATATAATGATGAAAGAAATGGGAAAAAATCTTAAGAATGTTTGCAGGAAATTCTTCAATTATAGTTACAACAGTGACACAATTTCCTATTCAATTTTCATTTGTTTTAACTGAATCAAAAAACGCCCCCACTTGAAATATCTTATCAATTTCAAAGCCGGTCCTTCTCTACTGCCAATCGTTCTTTCTCAATAGCTAGACGCTCCTTCTCAATCGCGAGTCTCTCCCTCTCCACAGCCAACATCATTGTCGAATCTCAAGTTGTGTTGATGGAGGTGGGGTAGGAACGGGAACTGGTGGTGCTGCTGGTTGTGGAAATCTCAAGTTGTGTTACTGGTAGTGAAGTCTGAAGTTGTGTTGATGGAGATGGGGTAGGAACGGGAGCTGGTGCTGCTGGAGTGGAATCTCAAGTGGTGTTGCTGGTAGTGAAATCTCATGTTGTCTTAATGGAGATGGGTAGGAATGGGAACTGGTGCTGCTGGTTGCGAAATCCTCAAGTTGTGTTGCTGGTAGTGAAGTGTCAAGTTGTGTTGATGGAGATGGGGTAGGAACGGGAGCTGGTGTTGCTGGATGTGTAACATTTAGCTCGCAGTCACCCGCCACTTTCCTGTTGCAAACATAGATTTTATATGGAAATATAAGTTCAGTTTTAATTTATATTTATATTATATTCAAGACAGCTCTCTTAATCACAAATTTAATTAGATTACAGTCTCTGTTGAGGGAGTGCCTATATTACGTTTAAATAATGCTGGTGTCAACGAATGATGGGTGAATAATAATAGCTAATTAAGGAGTAAATATATGACATTCTGGAAGACTGTAGGAAATGGATCCATCCAATGGTTCTTTACTTCTCGTACAATAAAATCTAATGGGGCCATTTACAGTCCACCCACATTCTATTTCATTTATTTATTTAGTATTATTTCAACAGGGAAGGCCCAACAACAGCTAAGATTATGCTACAAATACTTGGTGGACTTGCTTACCATAAAAATAAACATCTTTAAGTGACACATAAATGTCTATTTATAACATTAAATGGTGGACTAATAAACAGGATGTACCATAAAAAAAAATCATATATAAATGTGATATTTTCAAATCAAGAAATTCAAACATTTATAAATTTGAATTTCGAAAGAAATCCTTATATCATATTAACAAAGGTTATAATGTAAGTATACATAATTTGAAATTTCTATTAAAACACCCATTTTTATGTTATTAAACATAACACATAACCCGTAAATTATACTTCAACAAAATGATTGAATAGAAATGATAAAACATAACTGTCTTAGTGGCTTAAAAGCAAATTCCGTATTCATTGATTTAATTCATTACAATTTAACATGCAATACAATATTTTTTTACTATTATCATTGCTCCATTATTATGTTACTACTATGATTATCATATTACCACCATTATCATTATATCATTATCATTATTATCATGTTTGTTATTACTGTAATTATTAACATTAGAATTAGATCAAGCAAGATATCACATATCATGGAAATCAGTCGTTTAGTACATTCCTTTAACAAGTCCATATGTGCAGTCAACCCAAGCATATAATGCTTGTGGAAACATTTGGCATGGAAGAGAAAAAAAGCAAACTAAGGATCTCAATCCATTACCTGAGACGACTGGCTGAAACCAGCCTCTCCACCATCCAGCAATATGCCAGATCTTGCCTGGGGGGCCATCGCCTGCAGGACCACCTCATACTGCGCCTTAATTTTTGGCTGTTCTCCACCACCTGTTGAGGAAAATTATGAATCTCACCTCATTCATTTTCAAATGGAAACTATCTATTACAATAAATAAAAATTATTATTACATATGTTGCGAATAAACATTACATTTCAAAAAAAAAAAATATTCTATCAGACTTGACAACTACATTTTTTTTTTTGAGGGGGGGGGGGGGGATCTGAAGAAAATAAGATTTCAAAGTTTGAATACATTAGGATAAAATGAACAGCAGAACATCTTATCAATATACATTTTCCAAGAAAGATGAGATCTGAGAAATGATTGTAATTTGTAATTTAATATTTCAGATTCTAGTATAATAAGCCATCTTTTTTTTTGTTCACATGTGCTATTTCATTTTTGCCTCTCTGTTAATACATTCCCGTCAAAAGACATGTAAATGGGGTTCTGCATTTACATGTATGAACAGATCACCTTGACAAACATGCAGAAACACCAGTGCATAATTTTTTGCCCATTAATTTTTCATTTTTTTTGAACAGCAATTTATTTGCCCCAATTTACATTGCAAAAGGGACAGCTCTGGATCACCTGCTTTCGAAGTGGAAAAATTCAAATGAATTGGCCATTCAAAATTTGATTCAAATCCGCCAACCCTGCTCAAGGGCAAAGCAAAAAATTGTCCTAAGGCACCTTAAAGGGAAAGTCCACACAAGAGATTTCACTGTTTCAATAAAAGGAGATGGATTGGAACAGCATTTTAAAAAGAGAGAAGAAATTCTTCTGAACATACATCGACTATGGGGGTTAAAAAAGTCCAACTTCTAAGAAAATTTAGAAAACAGGAATTCTTAGGTACAAGTAAATGGATAGCAGCTTGCATAAGATGGTTGTCAGTGTTGCCAATTTGAAGAGCCAAGTGTAATTGACTAGAAAATGTCAAGTGTAATTTCCTTAATCCTTTTTTAAAATGCTGTTCAAATTCATCTCCTTTTATCGAAGAAGTGAAACTTCTTGGGGGGGGGGTTGCTTTGAAGGCTAAGACCAAAGCATCAAGGCACTACTAAGATGCAACAGTCACTACACGTTTGTAAGATTTGTTTGCTGGAGTAATACTTTGGTTTCATATTATCTAATCTTCACCAAAAGCATACACTAGCTTTAAAGATAGGTATAAAATGAAAAAAACAAGTAAGTTGAAGAAATGAAAAAAAATTATTTCAATCAAAAGAGGGGGACAATTACCCAATTTCAAACACATTTTTATGACTCACTAATAACAAAAATTTGCTCTCTAATTCGACACGTTTCACAATAGAAGAAAAATGTCATTGCTAATTCTGGAAGAATTTGAAACCTAATATTTAAATATTAATCAAACATTACCATTAAACTGATCATACCTGTTTTTTTTCTTCCTCTCCCTCGTACCTATTCGCATGCACCTTCAGGTCTGCCCATTTTCTTCTTGTCTCGTCTCCAGTCCTTGTTGTGCCGTGGTGCACTAAGATCTCTTCTGCTGCTAGGGCCCAATATTTCTTTTTTCTTTCTTCTACCTGAAGAATCAATTTGATAATCAAAGGCAAATACCTACATGAAAATTACATTCCATTCTCCTTTGACAATGGAAACATTATCTCACTAGAGGAATCTAGTCTGTGTTCCTGGAGGGGTGGGGGGGGGGTGTTGTACTCAGATTGATTCAACAGGGACCAGTTGCTTAAGCCATCAAAAACAATTTTAGGGGTCATTTGGGAGAGAAATGAGTCAAATGACACTTTTTGGTGTACTTTATCAACAAAATATGACAATAAATATCTTAAACTGTGAAATCTGAACATCAGACATACCCCATGTTAGCAAACTACAAACAGCACGTAAAGGGAGAGGATCATCCCCCCCCCCCCCAAACAAAAAAAATTCTGCACATGGCAACTATTCCACACTAAAGAACAAAGAACAGCCAACCTTCGCTGAGCAGTGGCTCGCTTTTCCAAACAAGCCTTGTCTGTGCTGACGTACAAATCCTGCTAATGTGGTAACTTCCTCCAAAGACCAGTTTTTGCTACGAACCTGACAGGGAAAAACAATATTTAGAAAAACCCAGGTTAAGTATCAGAGTATTCATGCACCTACAAGCATAGCAAACGTAATTTTCAATGCTTATCGGATATATAATGAAAGTAATCTAATTGATTAATTTTGCTTCCAAGAACAAAGAAACACTAAGGAGTCTGAATGAAGCCCACTATATCATTGCTGATTTATCATCTTGAATTTTGAGGCGTGGATTTTCTTTTCAATATATTTTAAAGATCAATAAAATGATTTTTATATTGAAAAATCAAACAATATTAGAAAAAATATCAGAATGCAATTAGTAATTAAAAATATCATACAACTGTATTGAAAGTTTGAAACCATAAAGGATATGAGTCTATACCCTGTCTTGTTTACAGGTTAGTTTATGTTGTACTCACCATCTTTTATGTAGGGGAAAGAACTGTGAGAAAGAAAAGAAAAGATGATAAAAATCATTATTCATAAATGAGATCATATTTATAAATTCCACATTAATAGAATTCTAATAAACATGTCAATAGTCGAAAATATTATACTACTTTGAGAACTTGAGGCATTATATCCCCTGAAATAATTTCTGACTCAAAATTTTATGGACCCCCCTCAACAACAACAAAAAAGGTGAAAAATATGACAGGAATGTAGAGATCATCTCATACAAATTTGTAAATTAATCAGAAGAGCTTGTAGAGATCATCTCAAATAAATTTGCAATTAATCAGGTTTGATACACTGTAGATCAATATCTGCTGATGAATTAATGAAACTCATTCTGCCTTACAATTGAAAAGAAAATACTGTATACGTACCGTTGAAAAACAACTAATAAAATAAAATAATTATATGATGGCCTGAAATAAACAAGTTGACCTCTACATGCCAATTTGCATGTAAAACTTTGAAGGAAGTTAAGACTGTGTTTGTTCCAACTACCATGGTACGAAGGTGACCTCATAATTTTTCCATTTCAAGCATCACTTTTTTTCCCTTGCATTTTCTACACAAATTAAACAAAAATGTATCAGATAACCCATAGTCAATTTCATCATTTCAGACTATCCTACAAGGAGATAGAGCCGTGCAAAATCTTGGCAATTTTCTGCCATTTTTGCCCCATTTGCTATGTAGTATAGATTGGTCGATGGACCCCCTACAAAAATTACCTTTATTTGGCTATTAAATATTCCATTCCCACTCTCATGCTTGGGCTGTGTATGACAAGTTAGCATAAGGTATTCTCTTTCAGATGATATCGCATTTTGTGTTACATAACTTTTTGCAAAAAATTATGCACCTTTTCATTAAATCGCGCATTATTTCCAGAAACTTTGAGTAAAGTATATAAAAGTATAGATTCCATTGAAGGGAACTGACTGAGGATTCCAGAGATGCATTCATAAAAAAGCACAGGATATAATGCTAAAGAGTTATGTAACCTGAAATACAGAAAAATAGATGTGAAATATTTTACTAAGTCAATGATGAAGTGAGAAAAAGAGTTCATGTACCCTTCACAACTAATTCTTACATTTTTGAAATTCTTCCCACTCTCAGTTAGACCTTCCCACAGATATATAACATCAAGGTGTTTAATCAAATGAAATTAATTTTGCACAAGCCCCTTATGAATCACTTTTAGGCAACAATATTTCCAACATATTTGAAAGTATCGGTAATGAACAGTTACATGTATCCTTCTTAAAATGTCTTAATTGAAGCATATAATGACTTTGAAACCACAATATATAAATGGAAATGATATCAGGTTATTACCCCCAAATTCCTCTTTCTTGTATAGCTTTAGCTAAAGTAGCTCTCTAGCAGATGTAATTTACAACATATCTAAATATTCCCTGCAGTACAGTGTACTTTGCTGGAGTACAGAATTCATTGTGTACAATGACAATAACTTGATGTAATAAAGTCATTGATAAATTCTGAATAATAATGAAATAGAGTATGTGCTCCTGTGGGTGGCCGTCCCGTGTGAGCGGCTGGTGGTGAATGAAAACTAAAAATTAAAAAAAATATTTTTGATATCCCTTCCAAAATTACCTTGGACAGTCTCAGATAGGTTCTAGTGCACCAAAAGACATACTCAGTGAAAGCAGTAAGCATAATGAGTCTCACTGAATATCATTAGAAGTCGACACCACCAGTCACTGACTGAAAAATGTCAGTTCCTTAACTTTTAAAGGCATTGGCTAACTTTGTGAGTAGCTGATTTAAAAAATTCTCAGACTAAGATGAAACATGTCTATGAGTAATTGTATTTGTATTCAAAAACCCTGAAACCAACCATAATTTGGAATGAAAAAGTGTAAGTTAGACGCAAACGGCGATTTTATTATCCTTCGTCTCACGAGACAATCACTGAGAGGACCACTTTGCTTGAATTTGAAAATGCCGTTATGTGCCTCCCGCCGCGTGATTCGCCAATACACACAGTACGGAAAGGCGAGACAGATGCGCATGCGTACTCCTTATGTCTATTCTGTGCAACCGACCCTCGTATATTTTTCAAACATTGGTTCACATTTTTGATATTTAAAAATACTTCCTGTGGATATTATACTTTGAAACTTTCAGACTGATATTTTTACACTATAACCCTTATGTTTATCCATTTTCAAGTAACAAAACGAGATTTTTTAAAATCATAACAATGTTAGCCAATGCCTTTAAGTTAAGAAACACTGACATACTTAAGCTTTATTTGTTCAATTTGATAACTGATTTGATTTTTAATTAAGAGAATGAAGTTCATGGTCCATATTTTGCTGCAGAACTCTTATTTATACCATCAGAGAAAAAGTTGCATGGGGGTGGCCGCTCACCAGAGCCATTTTTCAAGATGGGTCCTGTGAGCGGCCATCCTATGTAAAATGTGTACAAAATGCAGGTTTTTGTAGGAGATTTTACTCTGCCTTGATTTTTTTGTCACGGCATTTGGTAGATCATCACTTTTGACAGATTTTATGGGTTTCTACTCTACACAGTATTATTACTTTTCATGAAGTATTGGTGTGTAAAGCATGAAATTCAATATTAATTATGTTTACTTCGTCACAAATATGGCGCTAAATGCTCGCCAAATGATAGGCGGCCGCCCACAGGGGTAGGGGCGGCCGCACACAGGCCCCCTAACATCATTTTGAAAAATGGACACTACTGACCACCATAATTGGTCAAGAATTTTAAGTTTGCCCTCTATTCAATTAGCAGGTATTTTGACTATGCATTGATGGTACTGAACTAGATCTATGTGTGAGTCTTTGATTAATAAATATAATCAGCAAATTCCCTTTAAGCGGCCGCACACAAGAGCCGGTACTCTACTAAACCTTGTCCAGATATACATTTAGCTCCAAACGCATGATGCATACAATGGTAGTCTAAATGTTTTAAAATGAACCCCAACTCATCACATATTTCAGGTCTATCGTGTAACAAGAAGGGCCGCGGAACCATAGGAGCTGGGGGGGGGAGGCTGCAGGCCCCCCCCCCCCCCCCTCTTTTTTGAGTAGACACATTTGCCGCTGTACGAAAACATGGAAGTGATTATCCTGGTTTGTCCATGTACACCCACAACCTCCCCACTTTCAAAAACATTCTGTGGCTTCTGTCTAAAAGGGTATTGCTCATCCCTTCGTAATAAGGTTAATTGGTAAGTGGTTTCTTCATTAGCTGTTTGAACATCACACTAGATCAATGAATTTCAGACAAATGTTTTTTAAAAATTGAGTAGCCTAATAAACATAAATGGCATACAACATACATACAGTGACACAATAATCCCCCCCCCCCCCCCCCCCCCCGGTAGACTGACAGATTTCTAGTCTATATCAAATTTCTAATTCTAGGGTACAGAATCATCAATTCTTTAGGTCATCTAATGACCTTAAAAAAAGTGGAATTAGTTATCAGCCTAGTACCGGCGTAGATATTTTCGATCGCTAACTTACACATTATATTTATAGAAATAGTGAACCGATACGATAGCTTAGAATAGCCACATATTGAAGTGAAAGTTCCGCCGAAGCTCCGGCAGGGATTCAGTAAAGTTATGGAACCGTCTACCGTACCGCCTAACAGTAACACAGTTACCGTGAGCTGTGCCTGTGGAAATTTAGCGAGTAATTACGACATGATGTACGAAGAACGAACTTGAACAAGCACTAACAAAAGCAAAAAAAAAAACCCTTCCCAATCAAATCAACCTCAAATATTTAAAAGTTTAATAATAGTTTGAATATTAACAACACAAAGAGAGGTACTCACCGATCTTACTTCAAGCTTACAACCAGTGCTAGTAGTAGTACGCTGCACAATATATACGGTACGTCCTTCATATCGCAGACGATCGGATATCGAAGCGCGCGTCGACGAATCGACGACGAATTCCCTGTACGTACGCTGTACGTAAGCATAGTACGTAAGTATACAGTACAGCGTTATCGCGATTGCTGCTATATCCCTGATTTCGCGCGCGCGCGCGATTTGTGACATCATCCATCCTCGTCCAATGACTTGTATTTCGAGTATCGTAATAAATATCAATTGTAACTTACGATAGATTTTATGTTACGGGAAGATACAATCAATTGTGGGATACAATCAATTGTATCTTGGATGGAGATACGATTGATATTTACAATTAATTGTAGGTTGGGCTTTATGTTACACCCCCCTGGACACACTTGTATAGGTCTACTTGGAAGTTGGATCAAGTTGACTCTGTTATTTATTTTCATTTATGCACATTACCATCTTGAAATCTTGAAATCTTGTTCAACCTCTCAGTCTCACCCCACCTCTTCTGAAGATAGAAAATGTTGCTGGCTGCAGTTTGAATTAACTATCAAATATTTCATGGTAGTGATATCACGCGAATTTCATTAATTCTCCCTAGACTCCCTTTCTATTGTTAAGTAGCGCATTCACAATTTCCCAAATAGCACGCATAGCAAGGCAGAAAACACGCATAGTATCAATGGTATCAATATACAAATAATGAATGTTTATGAGTGCAATGGACAGAATATTTCATGAGGTGATCCATTCAACGAAGCGCAACCGAGTTGAATGGATCAATAATTTCATCTTTCACCGAATGAAATATTCTGTCCATTGCACGAATGAAAAAACATTCATTATTTGTTTTATATAACACCTGAAAATAGATCAAATCGCAATAAATCAATAGCGCTATACGCTAGCGCGCTGTTCACTGCAAACGCAAGGTTATACGTACGTAATGTGCCGGGCTCTCGGCGTTCGTGCAATGGAGCAAATCGTATGGATCCAAGATTGCACGGAATGATGACGTCATAGTGCAATGGGACAAATGATCAATATCAAACAACCAATCAAATGACAGGAATCTATTAAGGTGTTATATAATGTGTTTTATGATATAACACTTGGTTTTATCTGTTTATCTGACAATGGATTCAAACTTTAAAAATGAATATTCTTAGATTTACCAAAACTAGACACTGGCTTTTAAGTTTGTAGTGCCAAATAGTGTTCTTTTACAGAGTTTACCATGGGAGTGCACTTGCGTAGCCAAGGGGGAGGGGGGCGATGGTGGCCGTCACCCCCTCCAAAACGCAAACAAAAAAGAAAGAAAAAAGTAGAAGGAAAAAAGCGGGAGCGAGAAAAGAAAAAAGGTAAGAGAACGTAAGAAGAGCGGGAGCAGACAAGGAAAAATTCGAAACGTCGGAGCTTCCGCGCTTTGCGCAGGAAACTCCCCCCCCCCCTGCCCCCCCCCCCCCCCCCCCAGGGAGCGCGCTTTGCGCGCTCACTAAGTGATTACACACTTCGCGTGCTCACTACCGCCCCACTAAAATGAAATCCTAGCTACTCCACTGTGGGGAGTGAAACCCCTGGTACCCCACCGCATCACACCCTCACCATGCTCCTCCCTTTTATTTCATAGTGTCTTTGTCTGTATTATTATCATAAGTAATAAAGTATTATGTGTAACGCTAGCATTTGTTTGAAACTTACGAAGATTATTTTTGCTGCATGTCTTCATAATCATGTTTCCAAGTTTATGAAAAAAAAATCCTTTTCCGGTCGGTAGATTCATGACACGCTTTTCCATAACAGTACATATCATCAAATTTGATGTTTCATATTGCATGTATTCTACTTCAAATGTTTATTTTTCATGATATTTACTTCTTTTGTTGGAAATGAGAAAAAATAAAAATTGAACTGAACTGAAACTGGAATTTCCTTTTCAGGTTTTGCAGATTGCACATTTTTAAGTCGAAAAAATGAAAAAGCTCCGTATCGTGGGGGGGGGGGGGGGGGTACCCCGGCTCGGTCGCTACACTCCCTCAGGGTAGGTCGCTTCGCTCCTTGCAAAGATTGAGCCCCCCCAAAAAAAATATTTTGGCTCATTACGCCACTGTGTGCTCATATGTGCTTTAAGATCTCAAAAGTAATCTAGGGTTCTGATAAATGATGAGAAATAATTTAACACAGTATTAAACCTCACCCTTTTTAGTAATATTCATTATAATTATATGTACAGTAAATTCCAAGCTATGATGGCAGAATATGTGTGATAATGACCGGAGTAAAAAGCAAAGAGCGTTGCAGAATTGGGTTCATAGTCTTGACACAACTTCACGCAAGCATAGCATGTGCAATTATTATTAAAGTTGTACTTTTAGTTGAATTAAACAAACAACCAACAAAAAATAACAAAACGAATGAATATAACAAAATGACACGAGCGCTGTTTGATTTCCATTTCTTCTCAGACTCTGGTAGAGGTATTAAGAGAATAAAAGAAAACTAGGGAGAGAGAGAAAGAGAGAGAGAGAGAGAGAGAAAAGAGAAGCAAACTGAAAAGCAATTCACAGGTAGTGATATGAAAAAGGTAATTTAGAGGAAGAGGGAGATGAATGTATCTATAGGCAATTACAAGTAGAGACAAACTGAAACAATATGTTAGAGTAAGAAGGAGAAATTTCTACAGGTACATATAGAGAGAGACAGAGAGGGAGAGAGTGAGAGAGAGAGAGAGAGAGAGAGAGAGAGAGAGCGAAATTAAAAATTTCAGTGCAAGAGAGAGAGCGAACAAGATAACAGTATATAGAAGAACATGCATTTTGTTACGTATGATAAGGCTGAAATGAGCTACGGCGCCTGGTATATTTCCAGATATTTCCTTATGTTTTGCTGCTTTAAATGAAATAAAAGAGACAACGTGAACACGCAAATAGGGAGAGAGACCCCTCCACTCCCTCCTCGCCCCCCCCCCAAACCCTAGCTAGCATCCCCACACAATTCTTAGTGAGGAGATCACCCATGTTAAAATATGCATTTTTGTATGTACACTGCAGTCATGCATACATAATGAGGTGTGAGAGAAAGAGAGAAGGGAAGAGAGAAATTGACAACTTGGCAAGATGCCATTTACTTAACTATATATAGCAAAATGGTTTCATAGAGCTCCACAAAATAGGAAAAGTTTAAGAGGGGAAAAGCATGTATGAATAAATAAATAATGACAGAGTGGCTTCACAGACCGGCTTAAAACATTTAGCATGCACATTTACAACAACGACAACAACAACAATCGGGCGGGGATTATACAGCGGGAATACAAGCCCCCCCCCCCCCCCCCCCCCCCACCCACTCGTCCTTATTTTTCTCGACCCTGAACACCCATGAGAATCACGGTGTACATACACGACTCAGTGAGCAGAAAATATGTATTTCTTTGTGTACGTGTAACTACATTGTTTGCCTGCCACCGACTTTGCTATTCAACATTCAAATTATGTTGATAGCAACGAACGTAGAGGGCGTCAACACTTTTCAGTCAGAGTGGATTTATAGAGAGAGTGACGAAAACGGAAGTCGTTTCTGATTGGTCAGTTATTTCATGGAGCTCAAAAATAGTTCCCTCGGCTGATTTTCTGCTTCAGCAGCGTCTGTGGTGAAATGACACATGCACTGAAATTTCAGTAAGTCGAATTTTCTCTTTTCGTTTTCTGGTTCTGATACCACATTTTCCCTGAAAAAATATTTTTCTAGGACAGTGGTACCACTTTTATATCAATTAAGTCTGATCCTGTGGAATTTGCGTAATGTCTTCTCAATGTAAATAAACGCCGGTTTAATCCAGTCCAATTTTCATGTTCTTTTAGGGAGAAAAATGACGATTAAATATTATTTTCGCATTTTCTGTCAGTACTGATGGTTATGATGTGTTGGAAAAAATATTTGCATATTATTTTCAAGGTTGCCATTTTTAAAATTTCGTTATTTTTAACGAAAATAGCGTAAATTTAGACAAAAACCAGACATAGAAATACTGCATGAGGGACCACTGGAAAGGAACTATTTTGATTTTGTGGCTATCGCCGTCCACGGCAAGGCCAACTCGGGCAAAGCCGAGGCGGGCGGCCCAGCCCAGGAGCCTAGGCTAGAGCAAGAGCCACGGCCCATGCTGAAATTTTGGGGCTTCGTGCACACGTTTCAAATTTTATTTACATTTTTTGAGCTGCTCTTTTAATGATAATAACTTCGGTTTGCCTTAACTTAAGTAAAATAAAACTAAAGACTTAAAGGCCTAAATTAGAAAATATTTGAATTAAAAATCCCAAGCCTTGCCCTAGGCTAGAACTCGAGTCTAGGCCTTGCTAAGTTAGTCCCAAACCAAAGTTCCCCCTCCAAACTAAGAGTAAGACCAGGCCCAAGCCCAAGGCCAAGAAAAGATTTAGATTTAGTCCAGTCATTGTTAGACCTGGATCTAGAGCTCTAGTCTCTAGAAGACTAGATATCTAAGTTCTGTTCAATTAGTTCCAGATCTACTGAAGATCAACTGAATTTCAGTGTTAATTCAATAAATTGGTTGAAAAAACTGAATCAAAATCAGAAATTGTTACAATTTTGCATGCAAAATCTTTATAGGGCCTAACCCAGTATTATTGTTGTGCTTATTTCTTGTGCAGACTTGTTAATGCCTGTATGAGAAATCCTTTGGCAGGATTATGTAATCATTTAGGACGAGTGCACTGGACCACAAATCCACTGGTATCTACTAATTATAAGACTAAAAACCTCACATAGTGCATATGAATAATTTAGACTTTGCCTTTATTAGCAACTAGCAATCTCAAGAAAATATGAAAGGATAACCTCATTGTTCATCGTTACTTTTTTTTAGTAGTTTTTTTGGGGGGAGGGGGTGTTGGCTTCACTTAAATTTACCCTTAAATTGCGTGTATTGGAATGCAAGTTTCATCGTTTTGTACACATGAATTCATGATGAAGTAAACATAAATTTGATAAAATTCCATGATTCCTCCACAGACTGTTTTTATCCAATAATAATTATTTACTATTTGATATTTATTACAGGATGCTGGACAATAATTAATGATTTGATGGAGTTGACACAGACTGAAGATATAGAAATTCAATACAGAACTTCGCTTCATGAGAGGCAGGATATGCCATGAAAGAAATGTTGGCAGATGTCATGTTAGCTTTTATGTTTGACTTCAGCATTTAGAGGTAATTTTGCATACTGATAATTGCATTATTAAACTTCTTTGTTATACATAAACCTTACGTAGCCTTGGATAATTTCTTTTAATATTGGAATGGTTCAAATAATTTCTTTTCCAGTAATTATAAACTGACTAAATTAATCTGTTTAGTTATCTCATTATCAGTTGTCTTTAAAAATTGCTAGTGTAAAGACATTTTAAATATAGGTTAGTTTACATGTCAATTTTTCAGTAATGAAAGGAGCTGAAAGCATGAATGATCTGATAATATAAACTATTTCTGTTTGTCTTTCTTTCATTTCCTCTGCCCTCCCTTTATCTTTCTCTCTCTCTCTCTCTCTCCTCTTCTCCTGTCTTCCTTTACTTTCTCCTCTTTATTTTATTTTCTTTTGCAGATCAAAATGAAAATGATGCATGCTAGGAGGAATCATCACACCGCAATCTTTGGCAAAGACAGAGAGAAACGGGCAAAGATTTGCATCTGCTGAGGGCAAGAAAATAGACCAAACACAGACTGAGCAGAGATACAATGTTACTGCCTGCCCAAATAAGTGGTGGAATTTCAGGCAGCCAGTGTCCATGGCAGTAGCCTAAAATTTAGCTTTGGCATAGACAGAAATTTAGAAAGGGGAAGGGGAAATACACCCATATCCACCTTGTTTTCTTCTTCTGGTTGACAAAGAATTGTGGAGTTAAAGGACTCTTATCTCATTTCATCGCATTCTTTTTTCTTTGATTTTTTCCCCCTTCAAGTTTCAGTACACATTTCTTTGTGAATATGCCATATGGTGAAAAGAGTCTCATTTTCACTGACAACTGCCATAAGCTACTGAAACCCTTGCATCTGATGGGAACAAATCATTATTGGGCTACAGTTCTTCAAAAATTTTAGAACATTTTTTTTTTATATATTATTTGTGTGGTCCTAGCACTTTGTTTTGAATGAGTAGTCTATTCTCCCCATTAAATGTTCATTTGTCACCAAAACAGGTATTGTCAAGAGCAAATAGGAGATGCCCTCTCCAAATTGTGAATCTGATTTGGATTCATTATAGTTTTAAAATTTGCCATTGGGTTAGTCAATTACATCTTCAAACTTTTGGCGTCAAGCCATAAAATATTTCAAAGAAAGGTAGGGGCATTTAGCTGAGTATTGTAATGTAATGTAATGTTTAAGCATTTGCACTACATCGTTTCAGAATTTGAAGAGAAATTAGCTAATTTCAATTTCAGATGACAGATAAAGTAAAACTATCATGTTATCAAATTTACAAAAATATTCCAAAGAATAAGTCAAAAATGAATGATTTTGCTCTTAAAGCATCAGGAAGGTGCCTTTACAAAACAAAGAAAACAAAAGTTTTGTGTTAATTTTTTTTTCCTTTTCAATCCTAAACGGGAATGTACTGAGATCTAAAACTTTACAAGTGTCTTTCTGTGGCTTAAAGCAATATAAAGTAAAGCTTTTGTGCAGATTGGTTGATGGTTGCAAATGTGGGCTACTCCCTTTGAAGAGAAATTAGAGTCTCTTGTGAAACTAAGAAATAACCTGAAATGATTTTTTTAGTATGTGTAGAATGCATATGGCCATGTACTCATCTCATTTTTGTCCTCAGCCAAGTGAATTTTTTTTTGCTTTGATGGCATGTTACTCACATTCAACTTTTATTATAACAAATGATTTTTTTAGTATGTGTAGAACAAATGCATTTTTTTTCTTACTATGAAAGTCTTGATTTTCCATATGACGTAACTATAGAAGTCATTGGTACAGAAATTATGCTACCAAATGCAATATTTTTTGTTGTATTTTAGTTTTGAAGTATAAGAATTTAATTCATACTCGTCCATGGCCGTACGCAGCATATACTTAAAAATGAATTGACATTCTTGCTATAATAGAGCGATGGTCAAATTTTCACAGTCATGTTACTCACAAAATAATTGAAGATGAACTTCCCTTTTGAGGTGGAAGCCAATATGTTGTAAGTGCAATGAACACCAATACAATCGGATCGTTTATGCTAAGTAATTGACTTAGAAAGTAGCAGTCTATACTGATAATTAGTTGCTACTGGTCAGTATGTGAGCAGTATCGAAGCTGATTTTCATAAACGTTGCCAAAACTACGTACTGCACTCATGGATGGAAATCCGTCTTGAAAGGTGAGGGGAAGCATAAGAAATTCCAATAGCTGTCTCCTTGTATCTGAAACTTCAGAAAAAAAAAATGTTAAAAATCCCCCCCCAAAAAAAAAAAATGGGCGGGGGAGGAAGCTACGTTTGATAAAATGCCTCCACCTTCCAAATTGTGGGTACACGATTGTGAGGACATGCCCCCCTTGGAATTTCTGCCCAAATGCAAAGGTTGAAGAGTTTCCCTTCCCCCTTTTATTATTTGGGAGGGGGTGTTAATAGAATTAACATGCATTTGATTAGAGACATTGAATCAGATTTAGCATTTTAATAATTTCACTAGAATAAATGATTCTTTCATATTATGTTTAAAAAACCCTGGTAGTTTAAAAATATGTTTTACTTCAAGAATGCTTTGTGGAGAGGGGTGTGTCTTTCAACGCATATGCAGGATTGGGGAGGGGGACATTTATGGCCAGAAAATCGGAAATAGACAGAATGCGAGAGAGAGAGAAAAGGGATGATCTGAAGACAGTGTAGAAGTAGTGATAGATATAAAAAAAGAGAGAAAGGGCAAAAACGTGGAGAGTTTTCTTGAGTTGAATGACAGAGAGTGAGAGAGAGGAACAAAGCTAAATCTTTTAAAATGAATTTCTTATAATCAACGAATGCAGACAACAAAAGAGGAGAGTGGTTATAGAAGATATGCTATAGAGAAGAAATAAAGATTGTTGAGTTATGGTAGAGTGAACTGATTTCAGCATTACTTCATGATATAAAATTTAACCAATTGACACCCAGTATCGAGGAAATGGACTGGCCGGGGGGGGGGGGGGGAGGGGCACGGGCCTAATATGGTATACGGGGGTGTATCGCTGAGATGAGTCGCTTTTTGGAAGAAATCCCTTAACATGGGGTATAGTTTCGAGTCGGAAAATCCCTAAACATGTTCCTCACTTTTTT
>JAPZVO010001107.1:0-22014 GCA_029962745.1 Echinometra lucunter
GACACAATTGGCCTTGGGTAGTGGTACATATGTGACCCCAAAAGAGGTGGGGTCATAGGTCATCTAGGGGTCGATAGATGTCAATTGATTCAAAAACCGCGATGCATATGGCACAATTTTTTTTTTTACTTTGGCAACATTTCTACCATTCTGGCAATTGCCACAGTGAGGCAGAGTGGCAGATTTTGTGTCAAGTCAAACAGTTAATGATTGTTACTCTGACCCCAATTAAAAAATATCAGGTGTGGCCAGGATGACAGTTGTTAGCTACTTCAGCACGCCAATCGGGGCAATTCTAAAATTTTCCACTTTGACCCACTCTGGCAATTGCCAGAATGGTCCCAAGTATGTTTTTTTTTTTTTTTTTTTTTTTTTTTTAGTGTCTACTCTGGTAATTGCCAGAATGGCCACAGGTGGCAATTGCCAGAATGGGTTAGGGTGGCATAAATCCCCTGTGTTGTCTGTATTTATATTTTGAAACATTATTTTTTGCAGATGAAAAAAGCAATCTAGCTTTCATGTTCATGCCGCTTATATTTGAGGGCCGAAGTGGTGGCAAAAGCAAGGGGAAATCTGCTACAAGTGACTCTATCCATTCATTCATCGATGCCCAGATGGTAAGTTGGGATTGAAATGTGAATGAAAATACCAAGTCAGCAAAAATGACTTTTTTCTTCACATTTTGAATAAAAATTTGTAAAACCGTTTGTAATATTTTTTTGTGTTACAAATGTTTTGTCATGGATGGACAACTTTATCCATTGAATGATGTGTTCTACCAGAACCTGATGTGCCAAAAATATTCTTCAAGATGGCTCCATTTTTATAGATCTCTGATCTCCACCTTTTTTATTATCTTCAAAAAATAAAAAATAGGTGCATGATGCTGGTTTGTTTCCTATGTCATGTCTGAAGTAGAGTACATGGATGATTTGCTTAAGAAAATGTGACATGAATGGTGTTGATCACAACTTCAGTATGTATGTCTCAATTGTTAAAGATGGAGTTGCCTAAAAATAATATGATGTGTATTTCTTTTCTTTTTTATCAACCCTTTTTCCTCAAAGGTTTTGTTTGTTTCCAGTTATGATCAGTCACCTTTGTTCACTGAAACTAACATTTTATTGTATTTGTATTCTTATGTTTTCAGGATGTTACCAATGTGACAGAGTACTTAACAAGGATTGATGCTGTTGAAAGACCACAACCTTTCATCATCATCTTGTATTCAGAAAGTGTGCTGCAGCCATCCCAGTGTTTTGTCGTCCTAGAAAGGCATGCCTTGCCACAACCATCGCTGTTGATTTGTGCTATAAAGTGCATTTTGTTATGGACTTGAATTATCAAATTGACTGCTGAGCAGTGTGGAAGTTCATAGAAATTATCTACCAACAGCCAGATGTCAGTCCTCAAAAAGAAAACAGCCAGGTTCGCCAATTCAGAGCATACATGTTCAATCAAAAAGAGGAGAAGTAAATTCACCAAAACACTCAGTCCCTCTGGAAATCCTTTGCGTTCTTCATAATGTTTTAGATATTTCACCTTACGAAAGACTGCAGCCTCTCATCATCATCTTAGGCCTGTATTCACAAAGTGTGCTACAGCCATCCCAGTGTTTTGTTTTCCTAGAATTTAAAAGGCATGCCTTGCCACAGCCATCACTGTTAAAGGCTGTTGATTTGTGCTATAAAGTGCATTTTGTTATGGACTTGAATTATCAAGTGAACATGCCGAGCAGTGTGGAAGTTCATAGAAGGGAAGAGAAGAGGGAAGGAATTTGGTTAAAATGATGCCAATTCAGATTGGAAAGGCCAATTATTTTTTTTTTTGTTTCTTTTTGCATTTTGGTGTGTATGCCAGATGCCCATAAATAAGAGAAAAAATTCTGTATTTTAAAATGTGTTTCTAAAATATGAAAGATATTTAAAAGATAACTTAGAATTCCATCCCTCGCATTTTTGTGATGGAAAATCTAACTGTATTTTGTTGTAACTTTCCAAAGTATCAATTATTATTTACCTCAACATCTGTAAGAAACTTTAGAAAAAAAATTGGTAAAGTTAATATGGTGTGGTAGAGTCAAAAAGATTTTGCGAGGGACAGAATTTTAGTGGGAGGGACGGAATTTCTGCGATTAACGGTGGCTTATACGGGGGCAAAACTGAGGGGTTATGCTTCGAATTCAAGCTCATTTGATGTAGTATGATCTGAGCATGTTTACACATTTTTCATCAAAATTGGCCAAAAAATGATTTTCATTGATTTTTATAGCTATTAAGCCTTCCAAATTCTGCAACCTTGACAAAAATAACCTTTATTAAGCATTTCCAGGTGGGGAAAATGTATGTTTTTGCTGATATTTATTCAGTATGATATACTACTTGATTTACCTAGTGGTCTAAGAGGTATTCACCACACTACATGTAATGACGGGGGGGGGGGGGGGGGGGGGGTGAAAAATATTCCGTCCTGCGCATTTGACGATTTAACAAGATTGTCGATTGCGTCAAGTTATCATGGATTTTTGGGGACACTGATATTATTTCAATTTCCGATATTTAAGCTAAAAATTTGGCAACCTTGTTCTAAAGTTCCGTCCCTCACAGAAACAATAATTTTGGCTTTGGCCCAACTGAATACTTAAGTTGTTTACCGCAGCCTATTTTATAGCCTTTGATGATAATTGCTTTCATCAAACTTTGTGAAAAGGAGCAACAAGGAAAGTGTGTTTTTCGTATTTGGATAAATTTATAGGTTTATTTCTTCACTTACAAACAAAAGTGGTGTATGGTCATACTACTGCATACTGATCACTCATACTTAGAGGGTAAAACTTTAATTATTCTGATAAACCCTTACATTTGTCACATCACATTTTTGTGGGACAGCAGATTGGTTATACCTGTTTTGGCTTTTGGGGTGACACTTTATCAGAGCCTAGTGTTGTGACTTACTCAAGAAGTTACCCGTATAATTGAAAAAGAGAACGGTTTTATCATTCCACAAACAAGTAAAAACATTTTTAAGGCTGGAACTTACTTATTTAATGTTTGCAACTTGCAAGTCAAGGGGTTGTAGATTGATGTAGTTTTGTTTATTGTTTTATTTATTGTTTTAAAGTGAAAGAGACGGCATGAAAAAGACTACCAGAAACAGTCGAGACTATAACTTAATCATGATAATTTGTATATCCGAGAACTGAATACCTCCGTTGGTTACCGTAGCCTATTTACTATTCTAACATTGATTTTTTGATCATTTGTTTTCATCAAATTTAAGTGATCTCCTTGTGATAATGCAACATTTCAAAGGCATTCGGGGCTGCAAGAGGAAAAGAACGAAAAATCATAATTTGAATTGTTCACATTATTACGAGAAATGTTAATGATTTTTAATGACAAAAGAAATAGTCTAAAGATCAGTATGTCTGGTGTAGTGCCTTATTTTGGCATGCAATTGTATGTTTCTCAGTCATAGAGTTCATCATACTATATCAGCCACAAGATTAATGACGATCATGACAATTGCATGTCAAAATTAGGCAAGGGACTTCTCTTGTCATTAAAAAAGTCAATATTAGTTGTAAAAAATGTGAAACACTCAAATTATGAGTTTTTTTTTTTCTTTATGCAGCTCTAATATTGCTAACATGCAGTAAGTTTGGTGTATAAGAAAACTTGGTTTAATAAAACTAAGTTTCAGCTTTCAATGATGCTAATGTTCTAAATGAAGTATGTAGTGTGTTTTCAAAACTTTGTTTATTAAAATCTGAAACAGAAGAACAATAGTGTACTGTGTTATAAATTGCTGTATGGAAAATTGGAAATGCTCAAAATTCTGATGACAGGTGCTGTCAAAGGTGAAAGAAATACTTACGAAGACACTCAACATCTGATAAATATATTACAAGTGGGCAAAGGTTGATAAAAACACTCAATTGTTACTAAAATAAAATCCATCATTTAGCCATATTATGCAACAATTCGATCTACTGGGGATCTACTACCTAACAAATGAGTAAATAAAAGCTCAATATATATCCAAATAAAACCCCAAAAATAGTAAGAAAATGCTCAACAATGCTCAATAAACTAGGCGTAGAAAGCAACAGTTGCTTAGTAAATACTCAACAAATGAGAAAGACAATACTCAACAAATAATGAAAATGACATATTTCAGCAATATTTGGTATTTTAAAAACCCAATACATGAGTAATAGAATGCTCAACACATAACGAAACCTCGTATTTAAGCAATTGCTGGGTTTTAAATGCCCAACAAATGGTTATTGAAATGCTTAACACTTGAGAAAAGATACGCGCAAATAAGCAATAGTTGATATAAAATTACACAATAGATGGTTAAATCAAGACGTTCAACTGTTGAGTAATTGTAATTGCTCAACATCTGAGTGACAGCAATTACTCAATTGTTGGTAGAAACGTGTCACCCAACACTGTTGGTGATTTATTACTCAACAGTTGAGTTGCAGCCTCCTTGAGCAACGTTGTGTAAAATGTTGAGCAAAATTTTACTCAACATTTTCGCAGTGTAAGGCTGCATCTTATGATATACACAGAATTGGTAAAATTAGGAAATTTCTAGATAAACCCACTACGGAACGACTCATACATGCTTTTGTCACTTCCCATTTAGACTACTGCAACAGCCTCCTTGTTAATCTACCACCCTCCCATCTTGTTCCTCTTCAGCGCATCCAAAATGCTGCAGCTCGTATAGTCACCCGCTCCAAGCCTTATGAACATATCACTCCAATTCTCTCCAATCTCCATTGGCTTCCAATAATTCAACGTATTCAGTTCAAAATTCTTCTCCTTGCCTTCAAAATTCGTAATGGTGATTGCCCCACGTATCTTTCCAGTCTTGTAAAATTCAACCCCCCCCCCTCCTCCAGGTTGAGAGCTTCAACTTCCTCTCACTTTCAGTTAATGCCTGGCCCCCGTGTGAAAACAAGATACGGCGATAGAGCTCTTTCTGTCGCTGCTCCCCAATTGTGGAATAGCCTTCCTGCCTTCATTCAAAACGCCCCATCGCTACATACTTTCAAAACAGTGTTAAAGTCCCACTTATTTAAATCTGTATAGGTCGAATTGATTTGCCTCTTGTAATATAAATTTAATCGTGGTGCTGCTGTCCCAGCTTTCCATTTAGTATAAGGATAGAACTTTACTTAATGGCTGCGGGGACAGCAGCAACACAGCGCCTAGAAACATAGTATTAGGCGCGTTATAAATGTGCTCTATTATTATTATTATTATTATTATTATAAGTTATGTGGTAATCTGTGTGGTAGTTATGTGGTAATCTGTGAGGTAGTCCTGTGGTAATCTGTGTGGTAGTTATGTGGTAGTCTGTGAGGTAGTTATGTGGTAACCTGTGAGGTAGTTCTGTGGTAATCTGTGTGGTATAGTTATAACTACCACACAGATTACCACAGCACTACCACACACTGCTTACCACAACACTATCACACACCACACATCAGTTACCACAGCACTACCACACACTGCTTACCATAGCACTACGACATACCAGTTACCACAGAACACGATGGCTCCACCATAACCTTGCATTTATAGACCAAATTCGAAAGAGTCAAAACCTTTTTTGTATAATTAAAGTCGGAAGTAATCACAAGACCCCCTCCTTGTCGTCTATTGCTTTCATACTTTAGTACATTGTACCGACAGATTCAACAAATGCAAGGTAGAAAGCGTAGTGCATTTTTGTGGTAATAGTATGTGGTCACTGCATGGTGAACGGTTGTGATAGCTGTCCCAGCTGAATGAACAGATACATGATAAACCATTATCTGTGAAGAAGAATATATTTATACATTCAAGAAAATAATATGTAATATTAACAATTTTCAGTTGGAGTAAGTCAATAAAAAACATTGTACCTCATATTAACAATTAAATTCTTGTAAAATTATGCATTTACATTTATATTTTGTAAATATATGGATACAGTGGAAACTCAGGGAAACTAGGCCCTTGGGACCACCTAAATTGCCTTGATATAGCAGGAATCTCATACAATAGAAAATAGAATATAAAGAGCTGGGACCAAAATATTACTTTGTTTAGTTTCCACTGTATGCAATATAACAATTTTGAACAGGGGAAAATTATTACTGCTTATGTTTATCACAGACAACATAGTACAACATGGACAATTGGGAAGCATTGCATGTACCTTGTTAAAGCTGGTCTCAATGTTTTGCATACTCAAATCTGACAGTACAAGAATCGCAAAGGCAATTACTTCCAACCATACAATTCTTATGGACAATTTTTTTTCTAATAACAAAATTGATATGTTGAATATTTGTCTAAAGCAAAATGGAAGAGAGGATCTGAAATATAATTTGACCATTAGTAAAAATAGCTCCATTTGCCTTATGATTATCAGTATCAGAAATTCAGAAGGTCATATCATAAACTCAGGCCAAGTTGGATGGATTTTCTGCGATTCTGCAAATGGTTAAGACTACCTTTCAAAGCTCCTAAATACAATTCCTCCCTAATGGCTCAATCATCAGATTGCATAATAACCATAAGCTGTCACCTGGCATCAAAAGCATTATAATGTGAAACCTTTAACCCCTACTGAACTGGACTATTTTGAGCACCTCTCTGACTGGGGGGTGGGGGGGGGCCTCCCCCCCCCCCCCCCCCCCCCCATGATCTAGGTCGTTGACCGCACAACGAAAATCGGCACGCATGTCGCCCAACACGTACTCTATAAAATGGTATTATTTTTTTTCAAAATGACATGGTTTCATTAATTATTCTAATTTATGCATGATTTATCCATAAAAATCAGATTTTTTGCTCTAAAGCCCTAAATAAAGCTCCTTATATGCTAATATTTGGTCCAGATACTCTGTGGTGTTTTCACCAAATATACGACAAAAAATTTACGTTCTCAAAACTTGTTCCTTATATATTTTTTTTTTCAATTTCGTATGCATTTCTTTGTTTTTTTTTTACTTTTTGGGGTTTTTTTTGATGGATTTTGTCAGTAACACTGTTGCAATCATAAATAGCATAAAATGAATCAGTTTGAATCAGTTATAGCAAAAATATTCATACATTTATGATTTTGAAAACACAATTTGTATTGAAATTGTACAAGAAATCACGTTTTTGAGCAATTTTTCGTTTGAGTGCATGAACATTATGCGTAACTTCGGAACCGCTCATCCAAACATTGCGAAAATGGTCTTAAAAGATGCGGGAGACTTGAAGGGAAAAAGTGAAGAAACATTGCGGTGATGACTTTTCACATTGCAGACATATCGCGCAAAACGTCAAGGGAGGCCTCCAAGCCCCCGCCCCCAGTTCAGTAAGGGTTATTGTAAGAAGAATCAAACACAAAATATGCAGATGAATTATGGAAAACACAATCAGACAAATTTTCCTACATGGAGAAAAACTCAAATGAAAATATGATAATAATAATAATAATAATATAGCCTGGAAATAATTTCCCCTGATGTGATTTTAGTGTTTTGGGAAAATATCACACTGAGTCAAATGTTAATGGTTACTCAGGAAATAGTATTCAATACCTCTGTTTGGGACAAGCGTTTTTAGTCCTTTACAAAATTTCCATGATTTTATTCAGCTTAGTAAAGTGCCATGAGCTGAAAATTTTATCCCATGTTTTCTAAAAAGATGCAATTTATTGGGCAGTAAACAATAAATACAGAGCTATGATTAGCTCTATAAGTACCTTTCAGCTTTCTAAAAAGATGCAATTTATTGGGCAGTAAACAATAAATACAGAGCTATGATTAGCTCTATAAGTACCTTTCAGCTTGTTCAGCGCAAAACTAAACTAAAAGCTGCTACAAAGGGATAAACTTCTAGATGTTTTTCCATAGTCGTAACAAGAGGCTCCGAGTTGGTGGCTTGATCCATGTGCACTGGGATTTAGTACCGACCTGTATGTATGCTGAAATCAAATCAAGGCAAGATTGGTTAACTAGAGGGATTACTAATGAAGAAAAAAAAAATCATGATTTTGAGCCAGAAACAGTGAGTTTCAGAGCAAAAAGCATTACATCCTACATGCCATAGTACATGCCTTTCTATTACTTTATTATGTTCAAAATGTTTAACTTCCACTAAGGCTAAATGATGTGTTCATGATAAAATCTTACAAAATTAAAAGAAAAAATTAGTTATTAATTCTGAAAAAGCAAATAAATTAATAATTTTCAAAAAAGATAGTCCATGACTAGTTTCTTCAAATAGGGATGAGAGGGCCCTACAGCAAAATGTCTCAAACCCAAGTCCATAGGAGAATCCATTTCCCAAGAAGTACAGGACAGGATTATCAAAGATTCACATTTATTAATGTACAACTCAAGCTACTTAATTACCATTGGAAAGTTCACATCCAGAAGGTGAGGACTATACAAGTGAACCAATGCATGACATCTTTTCCTTCAATGTAAACTCTCTGTTGTTGCAAAGTCCGGTGTCTAGGAGGAAGCCGTCTAGTGTTGTGACATAATACCCCCAAGGTAAGAGCCATATAGCCTGATTTGTAGAACTGAGAACAAAAAAATGAAATATCATCTGGAATTGGAAAAGTAAACTGAAAGCATAAGATTTTGTGAGTTATGAGTACATGTACTTTTGACTAGCAAAGTTTGCATAAATATGTCCCGAAAATACATTTATAAGCTACGTTTGGAGCATATTACATCCAAGATTAATCGGATAATATTGGTAAAATAATCTTATCTTACATTCCATGCAGACAGACATACGAATAGCTGTCATGTTCTTTGGTACATACATTTACAGATCATTTTCTTCCTATTCTTCAATCAAAGCATACTCACAGCAGCACCCGCATTCTTAAAATGGGAAACTCCCTCACAATCGCCTCAGTCATGATCATCTTGAGTTTCGTTATCGTGCCACCTTGTTGTTTGGCTGGAAAAAGAAAGAAAGAAAAGACAAAATCAATCATCAAGTTCTGCCGGCATCTACTCTCTGCTAGATGGGGGGGGGGGGGGGGATCAATCAACACAATTCACATGATGTGCTGCCGCTGCATCACAGTTTTATGCAACCTGAACCATATCCCTTAAAGGCACCATGTTATTATTAAGGGTTTGTTTTCACTTTTCAGTCATGATAGATATTATTAGATACATTGTCAAAATTATAAGAAAAACATTGTATATTACCATACAATTTCGTAATTCCTTGATAATTCCTTTTCAGGGTCTAGATCTAACATTAGATCTTCTCTCTCTACATCATTCTAGATCTACATGTAACTGTTACATGCGACTCTAAAGCAACTGATCTAACGTTAGGCTAGACTAGACTCTTAGTCCTATATAGTCATGATAGTATTGTAGCTTGTTATTCATCACTGTCATCATTCACTTGCCATGTTTTAGGTTAAGGCCTAGATCTAGATAGATGGAATTTAATTTTTCACTCGACTACAGACTGTACTGTAGTCGAGTGAAATTCCAGCAAATGGCAGTGGACATTTGTACTTGAATTTGTAGTACAGACTACAGTAAATGTCCACTGCCATTTGCTGGAATTTCAAAGCGAGGAATTACCGGCCGCAGCCGGGCAACGATTAGCACACAAAATCATGGTCACAGATTCACAATACAAACGTAAATTGCGACTGCCACACGTAACGGCCAAATGCAGAGAGCACTAGCTAAGCTACGCCGACGCCTACGCCAGCATGGCCGGAGAGCTCCCGGGAGCCGGCGGGACGAAGGAGCTAGCGCATACCCTGCAGACGGGCGCAGAACAAATTGTCATTGCGGCGAATCATGCAACTAAGCTATCAATATACTGCATCATATTTTCATTACGTTCTCTTTATCAGCTCATTAGAAACGATTACAGACTAAGATGCAAACTATGAAATATGCAAAAAATTCTTACCATCCTATTTTCCTGAAAATCTGGAAATTTGTCTACTCTCCTTCCTGCTTCGAAATCTCTCGCACGAACTACCGTTAACAATTTTACCGCGTACCTTCGCATTTCAATTTTGCTAGCGATCGCGAGAGCTCGCTCTCGCCGAACAATCACAAGTCTAGAATAAGTTTCTACATTATTTACATGTAAGTCATAACCGTAACTGTTGGATAATAATTTCGTTCTAGATGAACGGAATTCTATTACAATTCCGATAAAATCGGATAAAAAAATTGGACCATTGAATGAAGCAAAAAATAAAAAATAAAAAAATAAAAAATAAAAAAAATAAAAAATAAAAAATAAAAAATAAAAAATAAATAAATTAATTAATAAATGAATACAGAAATAAAAAGAAATAAAATATGTAAATAATAATTTCAAAAAGTACCAAGGAGGTCCATATCTACTCTTATCTCTCAATTATGTGTGCGTGTGTGTGTGTGTGTGTGAGGGTGTGTGTGTGTTGTGTGTGTGTGTGGGGGGGCGGTTACCAGGGAGATGGGAGGTTAAACGTCCTGTGGTAATTCCTGTGGTACCTGTCTATATACCACACAAAATACCACAGGAATTACCACGGGGGTGGGGACACCGGGCACTCACAAAAAGGGTAGGATTACAACTTTATTTATTCATTTTTTGGGGGTGGGGTTTTTTTTTTTTTTTTTTTTTTTTGTTGGATATATCCAAAATTTGATGGCATACAATTTAGGCTTCTTTTTCCTGGGGGAAGGGGTGTATACTATTAGGCCTATATAGGTCCTTGTATATCTTTCCCCCTCCCTCATATATTCAGGTTGGGGTGGCCTGTATGAACATCCACCAATAACTTTTTTTTTTAATTATTATTGTTTGATTCGCTCAATACCACAGAACACCACATGTATACAATGTGCCTAAGGGCCAGCCCTATCAATGGCACCGCCCCTGTACCACAGAACAGAATAGGACCACAAGCAACCATCTGCTTACATTACCACACAAATATATGACAGAGTACCACAGGTTTAACTGTGGTATCCCAGGCGTTAACGTTAACAGTATGTACCACAGGAATACAAAAGCTAGCTAACAGTTGACATTACAAGTACATGGTGTGGTAACATATATTCATGTGTATTTAGGATGTACCACATGAGTAAAACAGGACCACAAGAATACCACAGCCACCACTTGACATTACCACTACAAGTATACGATAAATTACCACAGGTGTACCTGTGGTAATAACGTGTGGTAACATATTCCTGTGGTATTTTGTGTGGTAAAGACAGGTACCACAGGACATTTGAATACCACAGCCACCACTTGACATTACCACACAAGTATACAGCAAAGTACCACCTGTGGTAAACTTATATTCATGTGGTATTTTGTGTTGTAGAGACAGGTACCACAGAGAATTACCACAGGATATTTGAACACCACAGCCACCACTTGACATTACATACAAGTATACGGTAAAGTACCACAGGTGTACCTGTGGTAAACCTGTGGTAAACCTGTGGTAACAGATATTCCTGTGGCATTATGTGTGGTAAAGACAGGTACCACAGAGAATTACCACAGGACATTTGAATACCACAGCCACCACTTGACATTACCACACAAGTATACAGCAAAGTACCACAGGTGTACCTGTGGTAAACCGTGTGGTAACAGATATTCCTGTGGCATTATGTGTGGTAAAGACAGGTACCACAGAGAATTACCACAGGACATTTGAATACCACAGCCACCACTTGACATTACCACACAGGTATACAGCAAAGTACAAGTATACCTTTGGCAAACCATATTCCTGTGGTATTTTGTGTGGTAAAGACAGGTACCACAGAGAATTACCACAGGACATTTGAATTCCACAACCACCACTTGACATTACCACACAAGTATACAGCAAAGTACCACAGGTGTATCTGTGGTAAACCTGTGGTAACAGATATTCCTGTGGCATTATGTGTGGTAAAGACAGGTACCACAGAGAATTACCACAGGACATTTGAATACCACAGCCACCACTTGACATTACCACACAGGTATACAGCAAAGTACCACAGGTATACCTGTGGCAAACCATATTCCTGTGGTATTTTGTGTGGTAAAGACAGGTACCACAGAGAATTACCACAGGACATTTGAATACCACAGCCACCACTTGAAATTACCACACAAGTATACAGCAAAGTACAACAGGTGTACCTGTTGTAAACCTGGGGTAACAGATATTCCTGTGGTATTTTATGTGGTAAAGACAGGTACCACAGAGAATTACCACAGGACATGTGAATACCACAGCCGCTACTTGAAATTACCACACAAGTATACGGCAAAGTACCACAGGTGTACCTGTGGTAAACTTATATTCATGTGGTATTTTGTGTTGTAGAGACAGGTACCACAGAGAATTACCACAGGATATTTGAACACCACAGCCACCACTTGACATTACATACAAGTATACGGTAAAGTACCACAGGTGTACCTGTGGTAAACCTGTGGTAAACCTGTGGTAACAGATATTCCTGTGGCATTATGTGTGGTAAAGACAGGTACCACAGAGAATTACCACAGGACATTTGAATACCACAGCCACCACTTGACATTACCACACAAGTATACAGCAAAGTACCACAGGTGTACCTGTGGTAAACCGTGTGGTAACAGATATTCCTGTGGTAAACCTGTGGTAAACCTGTGGTAACAGATATTCCTGTGGTATTTTGTGTGGTAAAGACAGGTACCACAGGACATTTGAATACCACAGCCACCACTTGACATTACCACACAAGTATACAGCAAAGTACCACAGGTGTACCTGTGGTAAACTTATATTCATGTGGTATTTTGTGTTGTAGAGACAGGTACCACAGAGAATTACCACAGGATATTTGAACACCACAGCCACCACTTGACATTACATACAAGTATACGGTAAAGTACCACAGGTGTACCTGTGGTAAACCTGTGGTAAACCTGTGGTAACAGATATTCCTGTGGCATTATGTGTGGTAAAGACAGGTACCACAGAGAATTACCACAGGACATTTGAATACCACAGCCACCACTTGACATTACCACACAAGTATACAGCAAAGTACCACAGGTGTACCTGTGGTAAACCGTGTGGTAACAGATATTCCTGTGGCATTATGTGTGGTAAAGACAGGTACCACAGAGAATTACCACAGGACATTTGAATACCACAGCCACCACTTGACATTACCACACAGGTATACAGCAAAGTACCACAGGTATACCTGTGGCAAACCATATTCCTGTGGTATTTTGTGTGGTAAAGACAGGTACCACAGAGAATTACCACAGGACATTTGAATACCACAGCCACCACTTGAAATTACCACACAAGTATACAGCAAAGTACAACAGGTGTACCTGTTGTAAACCTGTGGTAACAGATATTCCTGTGGTATTTTATGTGGTAAAGACAGGTACCACAGAGAATTACCACAGGACATGTGAATACCACAGCCGCTACTTGAAATTACCACACAAGTATACGGCAAAGTACCACAGGTGTAACTGTGCTAAACCTGTGGTAACAGATATTCCTATGGTATTTTGTGTGGTAAAGTCAGTTACCACAGAGAATTACCACAGGACGTTTTTGTAAGGGTAAGGAGGTGGAGTTTTTGTTGCTGTTTGTGATAAAATCCCATGCTTTGAAAGATCAGATCTATCAATGGAAAAACAGAGCTCATCTGGTGTCAAGCTTCTTTACGTGATCAGGTCATCTACATGTAGGAAGCTATTACCGGCCACCTGACTCTAAAGTTTTTCCTCTGGAATAACTCTCTGAAAGTCTTACGAAAATAAATGTGGAATCAAAATTACCCTTCATCCTCGTGGGTGGAGATTTTAACGTCCGTGGTATCACATAGAACGACGACGGACAAACACCATCTAAAAATGTAGTACAAGAAACCCTCCTGGAAGTAATTAGGAGTAACCATCTTGCACAACAAGTCACTTTTCCAACCAGGCATTATGAAAGTGGAACATATCCTGGATCTTTTATTGACGACTCATCCTTCTCTTGTCAATAATGTAGTGCCACGTCCTGGTATGAGTGACCACTCTATTACAGCCAATATGACTTCTAAAACAAGACTTTCAACTAAGCCTTCCAGGAATATACCGATGTGGAGTAGTCAACAAAGAGACCATAAAGGAAAAGGTTAGTTACATGGCAATTGATTTCTTTGCCCGGAAACCTGAAGACTTGAACATAAATTATTGTTGATAGCAATCCGATGCGTCACTCGTCCAGTTATAACATTCTTGGGGATAATCAACACGCCTTCAGGAAACACAGGTCGTGCGAATCTCAACTCATGGTGGTCTTGAACATCTGTGTAAATGGCCAATGCTCGGATTGGAAACACCGCAGGGAACCGTATTGGGCCCCCCATCTTTTCCTTCTTTATATCAACGATATACACCATCAAGTTTCTAGCGTAACCAGACTTTTCGTGGATGATTGCCTTGTCTGTAGAGAGATCAATTCAACTGAGGATGAAGCAGCTCTTCAGTCTGACTTAGATAATGGTCAACTGGTCTAAAACATGGGGAATGCGCTTTAACCCAAGTGCAAAACCATGCGGTTATCCAGGAAGATAACCGTAGAACGAATTACAATTTACATGATTTACTTGGTGTTGAAGTGGGGGAGAAATACGAGATCCATATTTAGGAATCTTCATCCAGAAAGACACCCGATGGAACAAACCGTCTCAACACGCCTCTTCTAAAGCAACATGTACTCTAAATTTCGTAAAGAAGAACTTCCACCTTTGCTGTTCCCCAGTAAAAGAGAAACTTTACAATACAATAATCCGACCATATATACAGTTGAAAATATCCAAATACTGGAAAAAGTGCAAAGACAGGCAGCAAGATTTGTAACCGAGACACATGGGAGGGACACCAGTGTTACAAATCTCCTAAGCAACCTCCAGTGGATTCCTCTGAAGGATAGGCGGGAAGCACATAGACTTACGTGCCTGTACAAGATCCTTCATGGACATCTGGATATACAGTACATCATACTTAGACACAAGACTATAAGAGAGAGAAGAGAACATTCTAAGCAGTTTGTCCTAGACCAGGTATCATCTGAAGTCTACAAGTTTTCATTCTTCCCTCTTACCATTAAAGCATGGACCAATTTAGCTCACTCAACCATTCTCAAAACGACAATGCCAAGCACGCAATTTTTGCCGACCTTTCCTTCTCTTCACACTTTTGAAATTCCACCCTCTATACGCAACCTCCAGTTAAAACTCCACGGGAGACGTTTAGGAGGTCTAACCATCCAAGATCCAAGATCCAAGAACAGACAGTAATACTTGTTTTGGCTGACCAGGTTTGTGCCCGAAAACTCCACAATATAACCTACCAACACTTCTTGTAAACAGTACAAGGGTACCGATATAAAGCTATGGTAATTTGATGGGGCTTATGTCGAAAGGGTGCGTGCGCAGAGCGGGATGGGAGCTGGGAAGGAGCGGGGGTGGCCGCACCCTTTCGAGAGAAGCCCCCCCCCCCCCCGGTTGTCTCGAAAGGGTGGGTTGCGTGTGGGGAGTGAAATTAACGCACCCATTCGTGGAAACCGGGGGAGGGGCTTGTCTCGAAAGGGTGTGTTGAGTAGTCTGATATACCAGCCTTTTTTGTCAATGTAAGTAAAAAAAAAAAAAAAAAAATTAAAAAGTAGGAAAGGAGACAGTCGGTTGGCTATCACCTGATAAGGAGGGGGGGGGGGTGTCCAACGATCCCCAAAATATATATGAGGGAAAGAATTCCCCTTTTTTATGCCCCACTCCCCCCCCCCAAAAAAAAAGGAATATGCATTTTGTTCATGAGTATTCTTACACTCAAGAACGCATAAGCAATCTTATGCACCCGCACACACACACACACACACACACATGCGCATACACATACACTTGCAAATATCTTCCTTCAGTTTCTTGCTGTCGCAAATTAAAGATGTGCAATATATGAGGCTGATTTCGTAATGGAATGCGCATTTCCAAAGGACAGATGAGGCAGAATAGAAAGTCATATTTCCATTTTATTTGTATTCAACATGGCGGGAGGGACAACATGTGCACTTCAAATAATCAAGCAATCAAAACCAAATTAGACGAGAAGTTTTTTTTTTGTGTGTGTGTGTGTGTGTGTGTGTTTGTGTATGTGTGTGTACGGGTGCAGAAGATTGCTCCTGCGTTCTTGAGTGTAAGAATACTCATAAACAAAATGCCTATTCACTTTTCTTGGGAGGGGGGGTGGGGCACACATTTCTCCCGTTTTAAGCATCCCACCATAATATTCTAGCCGACAGAAAAGGGGGAATTCTTTACCACGTGTACATTTGGGGGGATCCTTGGACCAGCCGCGGATCCAGGATTTGATGAGGGGGGGGGGGGCATGGCCATGGAAGATTTTTTTTTCGTAAGCTAGCGACTAAAAAAAAAAAAAAAAGGTTGTACATTAAATTCCGGCAGTGAACCCCCGGGGGGGGGGGATGCATAAAAAATTGTGTGTGTCGCAAAAACCGTATTAGGGGAGTAGGCGTATCCTATTATCCTATTACAGGTCCAAAAGTTTTGCAACAAGCGAAAAAAAAAATAAAAAAAATGGTTGTACATTACATTTTCCATTTGGCGTTCTTTTTGGGGGGCTCCCTTTCATTTTCAAGGGAACGAGGTACCCAAAATGGTCAAAAATGGGCTGAAAAACACAAATTTTGGGTCTGGGGGCGAAGGCCCGCTCGCCCCCCCCCCCCCCCGATCCACGCCTGCCTTGGACACCACCATCAGGTGATAGCCAACCGCCTGTCTCCTTTCCTACTTTTTTTTTTTTTTTTTTACTTACATTAACAATAAACGGCTGGCATATCAGACTACTCAACACACCCTTTCGAGACAAGCCCCCCCCCCCCCCGGTTTCCACGAATCGGTGCGTTAATTTCACTCCCCACACGCAACCCACCATTTCGAGACAACCCGTGGGGGGGGGGGGGGCTTCTCTCGAAAGGGTGCAGCCATCCCCGTTCCCTCCCCGCTCCCATCCCGCTCCGCGCACGCACCCTTTCGAAATAAGCCATTTGATGGCGTATGTTCAAATTACTGCGTAGTTTGATGACATTTGTTCAAATTACTGCGTTTTTACCATTAGGTGTCATGCTGTTATTTACAGTGGTATAAACATACGACACACATAACACACAGAAAAAATACAAACTGCACGAGAAGCACTGTCGCACATACAACTCAACTCCGTTTTCAAGAAGGGGTGGGTGGACTTTGCGGAGGGCTTCTTTTTCGTAGGAGGTTCTTCCAAACAATACTCAAACTCAAGTATTAGATTTGTGCATGAGAATAGAAAACAAAATAAAACAACTATTGTGACGTAAGTATATAAGCATTGAAACGAGTTAAAAGCATAAAAGGGACATTATAATTTAGACCTGAATGAAATTATACAAAGCCCGACTATAATGAAATGTAATATTTAACCTGAGGAGGGCATTTAGTTTATAGATCCATTTAAACCTTTGAAAAAAAAATCTCATGATTACTTTATGAAAGAGTTGGATGATTGATCAGCTAACGCCCCCTCCCCTCTCCTGGCAGCTTCTACCGTTGCAAAAGTTAATCCGTAGATCCTTGGTAGATCACTGAATAAAGTCTCGTCATGCAAGTATGATGATTTGTGTCCTTAAGAACCAATAAAGGATATTGAGTATGTTGCATGCATGATAGCACGACGTAGTTTTTGTTGCTATATTTGTACTTTGCGTAGTGTACTTTGAACTTCACTCTGACAAAAAAAAAAAAAAAAAAATCGAAAACGCATAACATGCACTCATCCGTCATATATAAGCGGCAGGATAATTTAGTTTTCATAGTACTGCTATGTTTGTATATAGTAGGGCCTACTGGGCTACTATTCTTCTTCCTCATCTTCCTCATCCTCCTCCCCCTCCTCCTTGCCTACTACAACTTATTACCACTGTCATGTAGGCCTAGGCTCTGCCTGGCAATTATGCTACTGTTACTAGTACTGCTATTCTTATTATTATTGCTGCTACTTCTATACCATTCCCCCCCCCCTCCCCTAGACTACCGCTATTCTGCTGCTGCTACTATCTATATACCTCCATATATTACTGCTCACAGCTTCTATTACTAGTATGAGAACTACGATAATACTGTTACTGATATTTATACAAACAGAAAATGTGGTCTTTATAGACATGTGATACTATAGTAGACAGGTGGTCGCTAAAGCAGGTTTGACTATATAATCGTTTACTTCCCCTGCGTCTACTTATGATTGCAGTCTGCTAATTATTGATGATGGTGATGGTGGTGGTAGGCGTCGTGATGATGACACTGGTGGTGGTGATAATAATAGCCTGGAAATTAACAACTGTAATATTGATTAAATGATAGAATTCGGAAAACAGTATTGACCTCAGTTGTTATGCGGGTGTACAAAGTGGGGTTCCCGGTTGTACAGTAACGTTAACTTTGACAATCTAAAATCGATAAAGAATATCACTATGAACACGACGGACAAAGAAAGCGGACCAAACAAACAACCCCTCATTCTACCCTTCACAATGGTTCTGGTAGTCAAAAGAACATCCCTTCACAGCTATTGTCTAAAATATGTGGAACAGGTGTCACATGAATATTCACCTGGAACTACATGATTAAACATAATAGTTGTGAAGGGATGTTCTTTTGACTACCAGAACCATTGTGAAGGGTAGAATGAGAGGTTGTTTATTTTGTCCGCTTTCTTTGTCCGCAATGTTCATAGTGTATGCAGCCTATCAATACATTGGAGCTGGTGCAGGCGGCCCACTGAAATAACGAATTCGCTCAGAGATTATAATAGAACTGAAATAACATGTTTGTTTACACATGATTTATCATTTACTACGTGGCTGCCTCCTAACAGCGAGAAACTTGACCTTTGACAACAAAGGCCAAATATGTTTGCTTGAGAACTCGAGGAAGCACTTTTGTCGACAAATGTGCACGGCATATCTCTCATTTACAACTAGAATTATATTTAGGATTACCATGACTGTATCGGGATATGTCAACTCAGCAACCAGTTTACCCAGCCTGCCAGGCGCATGAACCTTATGGACAGAGGACATGACATGATTCTAGAAAGCACTGCATTCTTAGAATATTCCCTGTAGGTCTATGTCAAATTTCTTACACGGATGACGACAGGAGTGCACACAAATAGAACAACTTTTGGACAGGTAAATGAAGGGAGAAGGATTCAAGCGGGTCACAGCAACTGAATTTCGTGAAGAACTTCTGACCTTAGTTTAGGATAACCATCACCGTGTATCGGGATACGTCACCCAGCCTCCTCAGAATACTCAACAAACCCAGCGCATGAACCCAAACGACATGAGACATAACTTCGGTTCTAGAAAGCAGCAGATTCTTGGTATATTCCCTTCAGGTCTATATAGTGTTGTAATTTGCTTACACGACTGACGAAGATGAATTTTGACAGATAATAGAAGAGGGACAGATTCAAGCGGGTCACAGCAATAGAATTTCGTGAAGAACTTCTGACTTTAGTTTGGGATTACCATGACTGTTTCGAGATACGTCAACCCAGCCTACCCAACACATAAACCTAATGGACAAGAGACATTAAATCGATTCAAGAAAGCAGCGGATTCTTGGAATAATCCCTTCAGGTCTTTGTAAAGTTTTCTTGCATGTATGACGACAGGAATGAACAAAAATAGAACAGCTTTTTGGACAGGTAATAGATGGGAGACAAATTTAAGTGGGTCACGCCATTAGCATTTTATGAAGAACTTGTTGTCTGACATCAGTTCCTGCTCTGATTTGCACAAGCAATAAAAGAACACAAGAGACGTCAAAGTATATAAGCTCAGGAATAGCCAGGTACGTTCTGCTGTATTGGAGAAAAACTCTCACGTTCACTAGTGACAGCGTCTTCACCCATCGATAATCTCAAGTAGAATATGCCCCTTTGATGTTTTCCTAGGCGTTGTTCTCTATTGAGATAAATTTGTTCACACGAATTGGTTCCATTACAGTTTGCTTATTTTCTAGCAGATTACTCTGGAAGGCCAAAATGAGTCAAAATGTCACGGAGCTCTTCACAGCTGCAAAGGAAGGTGAACTCATGAAATTAAGGGCTTTGCTAGAAGGCGAGTCGGATGATACAAAGTTCATTAAGATGAATGATACAGATTCAGATGGAAAGACACTCCTCCACATTGCTTCACAAGAAGGGCATCTTGATCTTATGAAATATCTTCTTGATATAGGGGCAGGTCTAGAAAAGCGCGATGAAAATGGGTTCACCCCTCTCCACTACGCGTCTCGTAAAGGTCATCTTAATATTGCTAAATATCTTCTTGACAAAGGAGCAAATGTGAATGACGAATCCACCAAGTCAAAGGAAAATGCAGCATTGCCCACTCATCATGATGTTGCAGCAGAGCTCGACTTGGATGATAATGAAGGGCACACACCACTCTATATCGCTTCACAGGAAGGTCATCTTGAAGTCGTCGAATGCTTAGTCGATGCAGGAGCGGATGTGAACAGGGAGATGAAAAATGATGAGACACCACTCGTTGTTGCAGCAGATAAAGGACACCTAGACATATTGAAATATCTCATTACGACAGGAGCCGTCATTGATGTGGGAGATTCTGAAGGTTGGACTCCTCTTCATGCCGCAACATACAATGGTCATTTCGACATTGTCATATATCTTATCAGCCATGGAGCAGAAGTCAACATCCATAATAAAGATGGATTTACACCTCTTTATGTTGCTTCATGCAAAGGTCATCTCGACATTGTCAAATATCTTATCAGCCATGGTGCAGATGTCAACATGCATGATAATGGTGGATTTACACCTCTTTATTGCGCTTCGCATGACGGTCATCTTGATGTAGTTGAATGTCTAGTGGATGCAGGAGCGGATATGAATCACATAACTAAGAGTGGTGCGACATCACTTTATGTCGCCTCAAAAAAAGGTCATCTAGCAATCGTGAAATATCTTATTTCAAAAGGATCCGTCATTGATGGTGGAGATTCGACAGGTCAGACTCCTCTTCATGCTGCATCTCTCTTTGGTTATCTCAATGTTGTCAAATATATCATCAGCCATGGGGCAGACATCAGCATCCATGATAACAAAGGATTCACACCTCTTCATTGTGCGTCAGAAGGAGGTTTTCTTGATATTGTTGAATATCTACTGTGCAAGTTGGATGATACAAAGTTGATAATGATAAATGATGCAGATTCAGACGGGAAAGCGCCCCTTCACATTGCTTCACAAGAAGGGCATCTTGATCTTGTGAAATATTTCCTTGATATTGGGGCAGATCCAGAAAAGCAGAGTAAGAATGGCTACACCCCTCTTCACTACGCGTCTCTTGGAGGTCATCTGAATGTTGCTCAATATCTTCTCGATAAAGGAACAGATGTGAACGGCGAATCCAATAAGTCGAAGTTAGCACCTCTATCTGCTCATCATGATGTTGGAGTCGAGCTTGACTTGGATGATAAGGATGGGCACACACCTCTCTATATCGCTTCACAGGAAGGTCATCGTAATGTTGTTGAATGCTTAGTCAGTGCGGGGGCGGATGTAAACAGGGCAACTAAGAACGGTGAGACACAACTCCATGTTGCTGCATCTAAAGGACACACAGACATTGTAAAATATCTTATTGAGAAAGGATCAGAGATTGACAAAGGGAATTCCTCAGGTCGGACACCTCTTCGTGCTGCAGCAGATCGTGGTCATCTCGATATTGTCAAATATCTCATCAGCCAGGGAGCAGATATCAATAGACATGATAACTATGGCTTAAACCCTCTTCATTGGGCTTCACGTGAAGGTCATCTTGAAGTTGTTGAATGTTTGGTGGAAGAAGGAGCAGATTTGAACG
>JAPZVO010001108.1:0-22000 GCA_029962745.1 Echinometra lucunter
CATCTCTTAAGTACACAGTTGAGATCAATCTCAAAGTTGCAATTGATCCAAATCGATCGCAAGTCTTTGTAAGATGGGGCCCTAGAATGCCACTAACACTGGAATAGGTAGCCTAGTTATTAAGTTGGGGTATTATTAGAGCTCATTCAGCAACCTGCCTCATTGACTTTAATAACACTATGCAAAAAGCCAGATTATTTCTTATATTTTTGACATTATTGCTGTGATAATTATTTAGCGACGATGAAGGATCAGAAGACGAGGAAGACGATGACGATGATGAGTATGAAGATGTTGAGGATGATGAGGAGGTTGAGGAGGAGAAAGGAGGACAAGAATCCAAGGATCCACATCTTCAAGTCAAGGGTACTGCCATCTCACCAAGGAGAGAGGAAACCAAGTATATGGTAAGTTGAAATCATTTCTACCTCTCTTTGAATAATGATAATTTGATTATAAATTTTGATTTATTTAGGGCATTATAATTAACACTTAATTCTCTGTGTGCTTCAACCCATTCGTGACAGGAATTATTTAAAGCCTAATTTGATCAGCTTTTATTCTTCGAATTGGCAACACCAACATTTTTTATGCATTTTGATTTATTGCTACATTTTTCTTATAAAACATCATGTATCTGAAATAAATATAAATTGATAGAATATATGATGAGAAGTCATAAAGTTGCCAATTTGCAGGGAAAAACAGTAATTTTAACATTTTCATCGCATTGCTAATTTAAGGATTTTAATGCTTATTTTCCTTTAAAAATATATCAGCATTAAACAACAAATATTGGTGCAACAAAAATGGGCACAGTATGTGCTAGAATTTTTTGCTCTTTCTGCTCATGTATTTGGTATGATATTTAGGGCTCTGCATCAAAAGTTATTAGGCCAAACCATATAATGTGGACCCTCTGTCACGAATGGGTTTAATGAAAGAGTACACTTTACATAGAGGTAATCTACACCAGCATACAGGACAGCTACATATACAGTGAGAGCAACATGTACAGTGACATATCCAAACAAGGAATTACAAGGAATGTCTGAGGCTCTCTTAAAGTCATAACGGGAAGGTGTATTCCTGATAGTTAAGGGTAGAGAATTCCACAGAGCTGGCACTGAAACTACAAAGGATTGGTTTCCATAGGTGGATATTAACAGGGATTACTGCAAGAAAGTGTTGTTGTAGATGAAAATTATAAGTGGTATTTTACTGAGCTGAACAACACTTTCGCAGCCCTAAAGCTGAATTGGCAAATTAGAGCTAGCATCACAATTCATTGAAATACAAAAAGATAATGATAAAGATATATAAACGAAATGAGTTGATGGTATATGAATACGAAGACACAGAAGGGACAGGATAGGTGAACAAGTGAAACCGTCACAGTGATAGTAATGAGGATATTAAGAAATAAGTACTGTATAAGCCAATATTTTAGTCCACAGATATTTTAGCGATTTCGGACAAGTTTGACATATTAGCGAGTTATTATTTTCATGTTTTGAATCATTTTTCCTTAATTAAATACAGGCATATTGCTTAAGTGGAAATTTTAGTGAGGACATCATCGCGAAATTAGTGAAAATTAAACCACCGCGAAAATTTCAGCTTATACAGTATTCAGTATTTGTGACCATTACTAAATTTGGTTCATTAGGATTTGGTAGGCATATGATTTTTTATATCACTGTGTGTCCTGCTGAAGAGCAAAAACTCTACATCTTGGTTGTACTTACCTGATGAAAGCAACATAGTGATTACAAGCAATTGCATCTTGTCATATGAAGCAATTAATGCTTACAATGTTGCTGAGGTAGAGAATCATCTACATCTGTGTGGTCTGTAGGTCCATTACAAATTCTGAACAGCAACCATGATTGGCAAAAACATAATTTTTCAAATCACCTTGGCCAACATTCAGACTTTTATAAAGAGTCCACAAAGTAATGAAGGAGTTTTTAATACCTGTAATATATTGCTATCAGTGCTTCTTTAATGGACAAATACATAGTAGACAGGAAATATGAAGTGAAGAACTGCTCTCTTAATCTCTTATTGTCTTGCTAAATCAATTTTCCCTTCCCCTCCACCTACCCCCCCCCAAAAAAAAAAAAAAAAAAGTGAGAAGAAATCTTCAACTGAGTATTTTGGAATTGCTTTTCTGTAAGCTCAATAATATTTCATCTTAAATCAGACGAAAAAGAATTTTAAAAATGCATGGTTTCATGGGATTGAAATTTGAAATTTGGACTCCATGCCAGAGAACACCAATGACTTGATGCTGGCCTCTCTTTCTGTTCTATTTTCATAATACAGAATGCGGGAGATGCCGGAGACTTGGCATCAGTCATGGATAAAATGAAGCTCTGATGATACTCAGCCATGAAATAAACTTTAACTATTACCCATGGGAACCAGGTGACCCCTGTATTAAGCCTATGGGAATTGGAGGATTTGGTAATCATCAGGTTAAAAGAGCAGTTCATTTTGTCACAAGATATTGTTAGAATGCAGCAATAGAGAGGAAAAACTCAACTTAACTATTCAACATTGGCGTAGCTAGGGGTATGCAAGGATCGTGTACCCCCCCCCCCCCCCTCGTTCATCTGCAAAAAAAAGAGAAAGAATCACCTGCTAATACCCTTTTTCCCTATGTGGAATAATAAGTCTTTTTGTATGAGAAATTTTAGTGAATTTTTGCAACATTTTCGTGCTGTGATGGAATTGCAGTAAATTGTTTTTTGGCAATTCAAGAAGAAAAAAATTATGCCACATGTGGAGAATGATGGGATTATAAGAATTTTTTTTATGTTGGCAAAAAAAATTTCCGGTGAAAATAACTTCATTAAAATTTGGTGAAAGTTTCTGGTTTTGCCTTGTAAGTCTAGTAGGATATATGTATATTCTGCTCAAAATTTAGGACAACTTACATTGTCAATTTCCATAGTGTTTCAAGCAAAATTTTGCTGCTTCACAGTTAGCTACATGTACATGTACTTCTCTCCAGCACCATAGGACACTAAAATACTATGAGGAATATTTTTTGTTTACAGAGAGCTATGAAGATAAGACACAAGGATTTTGATTTTAAGAGTGCCCTAACAAGTATATCTCAAAAGCAGAGTATCATTGGCCAAGGTTTGCAGAACATTACCTACCCATAGTTATTGAAAAGTTGATTTAAAAATAGTTTTTTAATTTATTCTTTTTTTTTTAATGACTATGATGAAACACAGATTTATTTCACTTCTAAGAGTGCCCTATCAAGTATGCTAAATGGGCTTTAATTCTGTAAGGAAGGAATGAATTAAAATCCTTTTATAGCTGTAACTGTAGCCTTCAGATATGGTATGAAAGGTGTGAAGATCAATACTGGTACTTCACTGTGCATGAATTTAGTACAGTGCTGGGTGTTGAAGGTGTTGAAAGTTTGTTTGTTTCAATGTATGTTCTATTACATCTCAGCTCATATGCTACTACTTCACATATTTATAGAATTGATGTACTTATCCTGTTGAACACTAAGCTCATGATAACTCGGGCTAAGGTCTGTGGCAAATGCATGTAATACTGAAATCAAATCCTGCTAAATAGGTTAACTGTAAATAACTTTGTATTTGTCAAGGGAAGTGAATACACACAGTCACATGCATGTAAACACTGACTTAAAAGTTGAAACACTTGTGAATTTCATGTTTACATGTAAAATCAAGCTGAAAAACATTGATTAAAATGTACAAATTTTAACTGTATAAATTATGTGGTCTGGACTAAGAAACAGATATTTGAATTAGTCATAGTACTAGTGATAATGATAATAATGCATTGAAAATGTTTTGTAATGTGACCTACATGTGTGTATTAAAGATAAGTAGGCTTTATATGATAACTTGTTCAGCACAAAGCTTATCTGTCACAAATTTCATTGTAGACTTTCCTTTTTATGTATATGTTTGTCAACTTTTGAGAGAAAATAGCGGCTTATTGATTTAATTGCATACATTCCTGAAAATGTTAATTGTTAGCCAGTGTATATCTTTACTTCATGAGTCACTTAGGGCTTGTTCACGTATGAGGAGGAAAACCGTAGGGTGTTTTAGGCGCATTTTTTGTTTACAAAATGAATGGCAATGACGCATGCGTAAAACGTCACGCACTCATTTACTGTAGTGGTTTAAAATCTCTTAAAAACTCCTGCAGAAAAAATGCCCAATGTTTCCCTCTTTACGCTTGTACAGGCATTTAGGCTGATGTAGCTATAAAAACTTGTAGCCATCTTAGTTGTAAATAAATTATCACTTTGCTAGAATATGTCCATTAAATGTGTACATTACCTGTACATGTATTGAAATTCCTTCTTTGCTATAGAATAAAGAAATATTTCTGAAAAAGCAGCACATACATGTATGCAGATGTTCACACTTAACTTTTCTAGAATTTTCTCAGCGAAAAGAAGTACTTTGCCTGTAATTTTCTGTCATTACTAATTGCCATTCCTTTCTGAATACTGGTACTGTGAAGGACAAATGGAATGAGTTTTAAATTGTACAAGATTTGCCAAATAAAGGCTTGCTCACCTATGCCATTGTGAAAGACCTGGGGGAAAAAAATGAGACTTTTTTGATAAGTGCACCGTGCTTCTCATCTTGCAATGTTATAAACATGGAGGTATAAAGTAAGTACGGGTGCAGGACCGGACTCATAACACCACTTTCCATTCATGCAGGGCACAAATTACAGTCACTTTTTTTTTTCTTGGTGGTTTTCTGATGCATATGTGAACAAGCCTTACAAGAGAAAGCATCTACCTCTGTCTCAAGATATGTCAGTATAATGAAAATGAAATGGGAAAGGATTATACATCCGGTTTGATATTTGTATATATTTGTGAAAATACATGTATATCAGCATCTTAGTACATGTAGCAACAGAAAGGAGATGATGACTTATAGGAAAGTTGTTCTGTTGTTCTGCCACTGCTACGGAGATATTTATGAAAGACTTTGCAGTTGGCCTCGACTAACTCTTGAAGGAGGCAGGAATTAATTCCTTGAAATACTTGTGCGCTGTAAAAGGCTGCCGGGCTAAAGCCAGGGTAATAATATACAAAGTCCTTCGGAAGCACATAGAGACGTTAGATAATAATGTGACATGCGCTATACAAGAAAGGGATATTATTATTAATATTATTATTTCATCGAGTCTGAGACCCACCTCTGCACACAGAAACATCCACAAAAGATGTCGCAGCCTAATACACTGATGGCGTACATGTGCATGAGACTGACTGCCCAGTCGACTGGCAGCACATGAGACAGATAATTTTAGTCTTATGAACGCTCAGAAAAGTTTTCAGAAGGCCTGAGAGACTGACATGTTGGTCTTGCAGGCTGTTGGTTTCATGAACACACAGATAATTTCCAAAAGGGCTGACAGTCACATGGGCTGTTGCACATGTGGAGTTTACAAACAGAAATGATGTCCAGAAATGAGAAATTCTTCCTTTGATCCATTGATAATCTAAGGGGGTGTTGCAAGAAAGTTGCAATCAATTGCAAATCCCTCAAATCGATGAAAAGTCTTGCGATCAGTTGCAAATTTGCAATCAATCCTGTTGTAAAAAAAAAGGGTGTGCCAGATACTAATATCATATGCAAGTCTTGCAATCAATCACAAATCAAATGTAAGTTTACACAGTTGCAACATCCCCTTAGTATTGTATGGTAGACCTAGATGCCTGACAGTGGATATGTTTGAAAATGTGATGCATGAATAGATTTTTAAATTTCATGAAGCAGTTTGTATTGATCACTGAACGCTGGTTCTATCTTACTCTGAGACAAAGATTGTAAGTCATTTTGAAGTGGTGATTGAATTTTGAAGAAGAGAAAGTTTCAATGGGAAATGATGATTATGATAAAAATGTATCTTCCTGCTAGTACTAAATGCCTTGAAACCTCTCAATCTGGACTGCTCAAATGTGTAGTAGATTCTACATTAAAATCTGTTTTGATATAAAAGGAATTGCATATTCTTCTTTACGGGCTTGAGTCCATGGAAAATGTGTACTATACAATCCAATCATACTCAACAGGATAATTGAATTCCTGTGCTAAGTTTTGTAATGATGAAGAGTGAAAGGAAGTAGAAGAAATTTGAAATTTTGAACATATCATTTACAAGCATTGTGACCTTGAATAAGATGCTGGATAGCTTACATGAAACAAGCAATTTATCTGTTTTTCTACGAAGGATTTTATTAATATCAACAAGGGAAAATGGAGAGAAAATAGACAAAGAAGGAGAGAAAGAGAGAGAGAGAGAGAGAGTGAGAGAGAGAAGGATGAGGGAGGAAATAGAGAGGGTTTTGGAGAAAGGCAAGAATTTTAGGGAAAAAAAATGTATCTGATTGATTGATAGTTTTAATACTGTAGCAAATTTCACATGCATAACATGTGAAAATACAGCATCTAGTTTGGTAAAAGAAACTAACAAAATAGTACAATGCTATCGAGGCAAGTCCCATATACAATGCATGTAAATTTACATTCAAACATAATACAATGTAAAATTCAAATCAATAATTACAATTTATTTAGGCGTCTTATCTGTATGTTGTTGTGCGAAAGAATGCGTCTGGAACGCAAAATGGAAATTTATTAAAAATCATATTTTTCAATCAATGATTGATAAATTAACGGGTGGCATGTAGACCTTGTAAATTGATATACGGTCTTCATGTGGTATGATCTTTGCTAAACTTCTATTCCAACATGTAAAAATAGACCTTTCAGTTTTTTCAGTATTGTATTTTGCGATACACACGCGTTCTTCGCACAATGACATAAAGATAAAATGCCTTAGAGAGATATGAAAAAATGACAGGAGGTACTGGATTCATCATGAAATATTGAGTCATGTCGGTGGGACTTATTGCATTACACTTTCTATAAAAATAAACTTTGAAGTACACTTTCTATAAAAGTAAACTTTGAAAAAAAAAATGCATGAATGATTGAAAAGGTAGCTGTACATATTTTTTCATGTGATTTGTGAATGAATTGATTGAATCATTCTTTTCCAATTCACTGCAACCATTCTATAGTTAGCATGTTTTGATATCATTTGAACCAGATACCTGTGAGTGCAGGAGACTTCTTTACATTCCCTACTGCTGCAAAGTTACAAGCTCTTGGTAACCAACGTGCTGAAAAGATTCTACAGGAGTTAGGGGTAAGCTTGTTTTCAAATCACTCCGAGACCAAAATTATGTTGACCTACATGTATTTATACTTACAGATTAAAAAAATAGTAATACAGTGATCAAATAAAAGGAAGTGTAGATGCCCTTCTGGTCCATTGTAGAATATGACAAAACTGTTGATCATCAGTTCTGTGAATATACTTTATGCAATTTGAGAAATGCTTTCTTTTAACCCATAGAGGTACAGTTTCACCTTTAGGAGACGTTTTTGCAGTATCCTTTGGTCCAGAATGTTGGGCAGTACATATCATAAATGAGCAGAAAGAAAAATGCACTGACAAATTTGAGCCCAGTCCCATCGCTGTATGGTGTGGCGTTCTCGAATTAGAGCAGTTTAAGTGTAACTAATCATTAAGCTCTTTAAATTGGCAATGCAGTGAATAATATATAATCACTATTTCTGTGTTCAAATTGGCAATTTTTGATTCAATTTTACAATTATATGTCATTTTGGTTTATGTTATATCCATATTTATTTTTTTCAAGCTATGTAAACATGGAAAAAAAAATAATTTGTATTGCCAATTTGAGGATTGAAGATGATTAATTCAGACCTCAAGAAAGCTCTGTACTGCTATGGGTTAATACTGAGAGCATATTATGATCTATCAGTCAAGCCTTGCCCATACCCCAAATGGAGTTCACACCCATTTGGTCCATTCCAGTTCAAGTTCATTTTATTTAATTCCAGTAAAAGCGTACCTATACAAATCATTCCTTTACAAGCTGATAAACAGAAATACAGAGCAGATGCAGATAATTTTACATGAAATCAAGGGTAGCATGAAAGACCAAAACAGTCCTCTTATAGTAAATAAAAACTAAAATAGAAAGGGCCTGAATGCAAGAAAAAAAAATTACAAACATTCACAGGATTTGCAAAAACATGGAACAATTTTTTTTTTAAAGATGAGAAACATACCACTAGAAAAACACCAACATAGAAACAAAGAGAAGGAAAGACTCTAGTCTTATAATTAACCAGAGTATGAAAATACTCCAATGTCATTAATACAGGATGAGGTATATGAGGAAGCAGCAGGAACCAAGGCATTTGTGAAGATCTCTTCTGTGATGAACAGTGAGAACAATGATGTCAAGAATGCAGTATATCAATGCTCAGGTAAGTTATTCTCCTCTCGTCTTATCTTTGACATTTTGCTGTTTCATTTATGGTATTGCCATTTTAAAAATATGTTTATTCATGCATGGGGGGCGGGGACCCAAAAATATTCACCCCTTAAGGTTTCTACTCTACTTTTTGGATTGTCGTCAGATGTTTGTTTTATTTGTTGTAAATTAGGCCAGAGCAATATGATATCCACTTCATATTTCTTTGCTTTTAGTCACCTCCTTTTTTACAATACAATACAATATTGGCATTTATATAGCACTCTCACAATGACTGAACATGTATCACAGTGCTTTACAAAACGATTAACAACAGCAAACAAAAAAAAACAAAAAAAAAATTACAAATGAAAACTACATAAATACATGCCAAGCAATTAACTGTTAAAAAGAAATGTCTTCAGGGACCGCTGAAAAACTCCCAAAGATGGTGATTCCCGGATACACCGGGGGAGTTGATTCCACAGGCGTGGTGCAGCAGCAGAGAAAGATCTGTCTCCTGAGCATTTTGTAGCAGTCCTTGGAGTTGAAAGCAGAGTGGCATCGTTGCCAGAGCGCAGTCCTTGCCTTTCGGTCAGATAAGGAGAAATCAGATTATTCAGATAGGACGGAGCACAATTATGGAGGCATTTGTAGGTAATGGTGAGAATTTTGTATGTGATTGGCTTATGGACAGGGAGCCAGTGCAATTGCTGTAGAAGGGGAGAGGCATGGTCACGCTTCTTGGCAAAAATACCAACTTGGCCGCTCGGTTCTGAGCTCTTTGAAGACGCTGGATGTTAGCCAAAGAAGTGCCACATAGGAGAGAGTTTGCATAATCGATTCTTGATGTGATCAGAGCTCTCACAGCATGCTCACAGGCAACCTGGCTTAGGAAAGGTCTTATACGGGCTATATTTGAGAGATGAATATGCAGCGAGCTTGAAAGGGATGAAACATGGCGATTCATCTTGAGGGATGAGGCTTGAGGCTTGCTTCTAATATATTTTTCAGAATTATGCCCCCCCCCCTTTATTACGTAACCCTGAATCCTCCCCTGATTGGCACAATGCTCGGGATACTTTTTCGCTTTTTCTATTTATCGTAATATTTTAGGACAAGATTATGATTGATGTCACATCACAAGAAATAATTTTGATTTTGATTTTGATTTTTGCAGATGCCATAATGAAGAAACTGTTTTCATCAGATCGATGCAAGGCTGAAACTGTAGTGAACTCTTTGCTTGTTCATCTGGGACTCATCAAGGTAGGAATATACTGTATTCACTTTAATCTTTTAGATCTAGTAAACCTCACATAAGTTGACATCGTATGGGGCTAATTTCGCGTAGGTCGAATCTACAAAAATTCCAGACTTTTCCTGTGTAATTCCTATTTAGAAATATGTGTCTAAGTTGAAATTCCTAAGTCAAATTTTGACTAAGTTCTTTTTATACTCAGACCCAGTAAAGGAAAAGAGTGTTCATCATCTAAGTTGAGTTCGAATGTACTTCGAAGGCACTTTCAATACGCTCACAACGCCAAACAATCTATACATGCTCGTACTCACATGCTCATGGAACATAGTACATGTCACAGAAAAGGCATTGCCTCGGCCTGCTGTCCCCCACAACATGCATATGTAGATGTTCACAAGGGAGTCGAATTATTTCAACAATGAACTAATTTCTTTAGTACCGTCTGATTCGATTTGTGTGAGGTTATCTGTATACACACCTAGGTGTACTTGTACATATATGTATATCTGTTTTTGACCCTACAATACGTTGTTTGAGTGTAGAGATTATGTTTTCTGTCTTTACAGGGAGAAAATAAAAGCAAACCAGTGGGTGATCCTTCTGGGATGTTAGTGACCCTGGAACATGTAGTAAGACAATCGTACTACCCCAAGAACACTGCACAGCTCTTCATTGCTTTCCTATCAAGGTATGTACACATTAACCTGTAATGCCTTTGTCCATACCATTTAAGAGTGTCCATCCTTTTTTTTCTATACATGGATATAAACCTGTTTAACACTATTGAAGCCTGAGTTAACTTGAGATAGGTCCATGGAAACTGTGTGCTATACCAAAATCAAATCATACTCAAAGGGTTAAGTGTTTGATCAAACATTAAATTGCTCATACACATTGAGAATCATAACTCAGATTCCACCACAACCAAGCATGGGCCTGTTTCTTGAAACCATCATAAGTCTAAGTCCTTGCACATCCCATGGATACACATGTAGTTAACATGTGTTTCAGTGAGATGCCCATGAATTTTGACATATGAATGGATTCAAGAAACAGGTGCCTGGTTGCTATAAGTAATAGAGATGGAAAGTTTGGTATTAGTAATCTGGTTTGACATCTTGCATGAAATAGAAAAGAACCCACTCTAGCCTCTATCTATCATAGCATGATCGTAATTAGAAATTTCGTATTTGTTGTATAGCTGTCAGAGACTAAGTTTATGTATCTTTTATTGATACAGCAAAACCTCATAACAGACTCTTTAGGACCAAAGAAATTAAAATGTTGTATTGAACTTGTCATATCAGAGCTCAAGAACTATAGAATACAAAGAAGTTGGACTAGCAAAATTGTGTTCTTATAATGAGAATTTTTGTAATGAGGTTCTTTGAGATGTAATGAGGTTCCACACTGTATGCATATTGCCTCTGTTTTATTTTACTGTTCACGCCTCATCATGATTGTGTTTGTTATGCAGACCCAATGTAAAGATTGACAGATACTTCAATGAGAAACATCGATTGATGCAGGCCCTTCATGAACTGTGAACAACATCTACTTCTATCGACTCAATCCATCTTTTTATCTATATTCATGAGGAAGAATCATATCAGGGCATCAATATTTCAGAGCATGTCACAATAAATGCCCACAATATGGAACAGGAAGGAAGCATCATATTTGTGACTGACCAATGTATTTAATCTGATGTCTTCTGCAGTCTCTCTTTTCCATAGGCTTAATACAGGGGCCAACAGGTTCCAGTAGCTGATGGGTTAATTGTTATTTTATGATCGAAATCATTTTCATCTGTTACTAGCTTGTGAAATTGTGTGAGGAAGTCAATGTTTTCTTTTTAAACTGCCCCTTCTATGCCGTACATGTAATATTGGATGATTGTTTAACATTGATGAATTGTGAATCAATCCACACGGTCACATTGTGTATGCTGCAGGGAATTCCGGGGAGATTATTCCATAGCTTGCAATCTTTGAATTTTGTGAATTAAAGGCAACTTCACCCTGTAGACCCATACTTATCAAATGCTTGGTTTAAGTCCAGTTTATCAGAGTGACAAGTTTGATAGATCTTATATGAGTGTTATTTTCTGTTTTTCGAGATTTGCTTCATTGAACTGGGATTAAGCTGAAAATATCACGTAGTATTATGACATAAATTGGTTACTGTAATGCACCTGAGCCCTGAGGCAACCCTCATCACTGTTTGCAATGCTCTTAAATCATGTGTAGCCATGGCCAGTGTGGTAAACTGGTAATGTTGGCTGAAATATACATGTATGTATTTGAATTTTAAAAAACACAATAACATAATACTCTATGGAGAAAATTTATAAAAAAATCTTTTTACATTGCTGCTGTATCTCATTCATAAGAACAATCCATGTTCAATTCTGTGTGGCCTGAATTTGAATGTACAATGTGTAGAAGAGTCGATGTGCTAAAATATATAGAAAATAAGAAAATACATGATACTTTAGATCATAGTTCCAAACTTTTTTTTTGACGTATGAGTGAGGAATCAAGTGGAAGGCATTTTTTGGTTTCATACATTGGTGGTGTTAATTAAAAAAGGAAAGAATAATGGCCTTAATTGGTTTTTACAATCAAATATTTGTTATAATGTAGAAAATGAACTTAGCCTTTTTAAGCATACCTGTACAGTAAAAGCTACTTAACATACATTTTCTTGTAATGGAAGATGTTGATTCTAACAAATTGTACTTCACTTTAATTGGTACTTAGTGAATAAACTTCTGTTGATTCTAGATGAATTTGCACAGTAAAGGCTTATTCAGATCCACCAGCAAACCCTCATGGAAAAGCTTGTTTCTTTTATACCATGCCACTTTTGATAATGAGATGCGCACTAATGCCCAAATGATAGTTCACGTTCAAATAAGAGTTTTGCCAAAATTTGTGCAAACTTGTGACATTATATTTTGCACTAGCTTTATACGATTCTGATTGGTCTACACCTTTTTTGCTGCAAGGAGGCATAAAAGATGCCTCTTGCCCTTGTTATTTATTTTTTTGGTGAGCCTCATATACACGTAAATAAACGCGAGGGGTTGCTGCTTCATCAGGGGCGGTGCCAGGGTATTTTGATGGGGGGGGGGGGGGGTGGCCAAGATGACCCATAGGTGAATTTATTGATGTTTTGAATGAACAAATAGGGGTATTAATACTACTACTAATAATAATAATTAGACCATTTATATAGCGCAGTCACTATGTAAATATACTCTACTGCGCTGTAGTGTAACAGAGCTCCCAACAATGCTACTGCTCAAACAAATTAAACAATTATGCATATTATATTATAAGTATTATATAGTTGCAGGCCCCAGGCCTCTCTTTCCCCAGCCTCTTCTTCTTCCTCCTCTTTTTTTCCTCTTTTTCTCATCTTTTTTTTTTTTTAATCACTTGAAAAATCATGGGGGGGGGGCACTCGCCCCCTGCCCTCCCTCCCCCCCCCCCCATCACCGCCCCTGTGCTTCATACATGTATGTGAACAAGCCTTTATTGGTAGTCTGCCAAGATGTTAATTTAGATGAATTTTATAGTGTAATCAGGAGGTACAAGGTCAAGTCCAAGATATTTTCCTCCCATATGTTACAAACCAGATCTAAGGTTATTACTGTTTCTGATGGTTGTAGGAAAACTGCCCTATTTGAGCTGGAAGGAAGTACAGGTAATGGAATGTGCAGTAAGACTCATTTGATGTCAATATGTGTTCATAATGCTATAACTCTGTTAAATATTGGGCATCAAAATGAACAAATACCTTGGACTTGAACACATGTAAATAACAAGATGAATGTGCTTGTGTCTCCTATGCCTCTGTCTATATTCATTAAACTTCATGCTAAAAATATTCTTGAATTATTGTGATAACCTGAAGAAAGAAAAAACTGTAACTTGTTAATTGACCTCTTTGAACCTTGACTTTTCACCTTTGACCTAAAGAGTTTCATCACTTTTTCTCCTCATAGGCATGGTACATATTGTTGAAGTAGAGTGCTCAAAAAGCTTACACATCTTTAATTTTATGCATATTGACCTCTATGTCCCATTTACCCCAAAATCTGATTAAATTGCCTCCCTATGGTGATGAAACTAGGCTCAAGTTTGAAGTTCATACCTCAAACGGTTCTTGAGATAGCATGTTGAAGAAAACGCAAGATGGAAGGAAGGACAAAAAGAATAACATCTCACCTGAAAGGCATAAAAATAGTTTCATCCAATTTAATTTGGGAGAGTTTGGAGAAGAAGCTAAAAGTTTCATTTTTTTAAATATCCATGTTGTACATGTACCTGTAAATACTGTAATGTAATCTATTGATGTCTTTTCTCTTTTTTGGCAAGCATAATAGCAGATACTGTACATGATTATGGACACAATTTCTGTAGTACTGTGAAATATGACTACAATGGCTACAGCTTGTAATTAAAGTGATTTCATTGTAGTGTAAAACTCATTCATGTCTCTTTATTTTATTGAATGTACAGAGTGAATGAGACACGAGAGTGATAATACATGCAGAGGTGCTAAATGTTCTTTTTTTTTGCAGTATTTTATACCATTTTTTATCGAAAATACTGCAGGTTTCATGGAAAATACTTTTTTTTCTGAAATTGTATAACTACACATGTCTATTGCAGAAATGGCGACAGTTTTTCCGGGTTTTTTTTCCCCACCCTTGAAATACTGCAATGCTGGTTACAAGGTTGGCATCCCTGTACCAGGGAGAGGAGAAAAGAGAATTGGGTAGAATAAAGAAAAGAGGAGACAGAATGGAAAGAACTGAAAGAAAGGAAAAAAAGTGTTTGACAAAAAGAGACAGAGAGAAAACAATGGGTAAAATAGGAAAGAGAAAGTGGTTGACAGAATAAGAGTAGGAGAGAGAGAGAGAGAGAGAGAGGAGACAGAATGGAAAGAAAACAAAAATGGTTGACAGGAAGAGAGGGAGAGACTGGATGGGAAGAAGTGCAGAGATAGAGAAAGTGGTTGACAGGGAGAGGAGAAAGAAGGGCAAGAAAATAAGATAAAGTGGTTGATGACGAGATCCTTATCTGGGTTCGGATGTAGCACTGGTAGAAGAGGGAAATGGAATGAGAGAAAAAGAAGATGCAAGAGTAGATGCAGCAAGAGCAGATTCTCCTTAACCCATTCGTGACAGAGGGTCCACATTATGTGGTTTGGTCTAATAACTTTTGATGCAGAGCCCTAAATATACCAAATACATGAGCAGAAAGAGCAAAAAAATCTACACATATTGTGCCCATTTTCGTTGCATCAATATTTGTTGTTTGATGCTGAAATATTTTAAAAGGAAAATAAGCATTAAAATCCTTAAATTGGCAATGCGATGAAAATGTTAAAATTACCGTTTCTCCCTGCAAACTGGCAACTTTATGACTTCTCATCATACAATCTGTCAATTTATATTTATTTCAGATACATGTTTTATAAGAAAAATGTAGCAATAAAAGAAAAATGTTGGTGTTGCCAATTTGAAGAATAAAAGCTGATCAAATTAGGCTTTAAATAATTCCTGTCACGTATGGGTTTTTAAAAAGAAAACTTGATTTGCGTACATGTACTACACTCCTTATTTCCAGCACAACTCTTCATTTCTCTCCTCTCTAGTCTTCAATAACCCATAGCAGTACAGAGTCTTCTTACAGCGACACTTCTAGTCTCCTTTGATCCAGAATTCCACAAATTACTTTGTGCAGTTATTAGATAATGATTAAACTCCCTTAAATGGCAATGTAGTGTGATGAGTACTTTCATGTGCAAATTGGCACATTGGCACAAATTCTTTTCTATTAACTTTGTAATTTTTAGTCACACTGGTTCATGTTTCACACAATATTTTTTCAAACCTTACAGGAGTGGAAAATATAGATAATCAACTCTTATGGTGCCAAGGGGCTTTGCTTGTTCCAAGATTCTACCAAATCATGAACAATGCTTACTTTTCAAATGCCTGCAAATCTTCAACAGTAACTCCTATATAAATATGTTGTACACAAAACTTGTAGAAAATTTATTACCCTCTCAAATGAACCAAGTATTCCTATCAGTACAATGTCATGCATGAAAATTATTCTGAAACAGCACTGAGCTTCTCTCTTGGCCTTCACGTTTTCGTTTCTCATTTGTTTGCCATCGTTTTATGCTAAAGTGACAATAGATCCTTTCCCAAATCTGTAGTTTTCTTAAGAAAATCCTATGGTAGCATATAGTGGCTGATAGATATTTTAAATACTATATTCATCCTCTAAATTTTGACATATTTTCATCACCATATACTTCTTTTTAAGTGGAGTAATGGTTGATTAAAAATGCAAAGTCTCTTTGTCATATATATGTGACATTGGCACTGTAAGAGTTAATGCCCATGTGAGGGAAGTCGATTAATTTTAGGCCTTATATAAATACTGCTACGGGTTAACTGAATATTCTCCTCTCCTTACATTGTCGACTTTTTTCCCTTCCTCATAAAGTCATTTCTGCACACTATCCTTTTTCACCACTCCACAAACATTTTCTCTAAATTGCCTAATTTATGTTTAAAAATCACTTTCTTACAATTTCTCATACATCATCTCGATCTCGATGAATACACATCCTGCCTGTGGGTGTTTCATAAAGCTGTTCGTAAGTTACGAACGACTTTACGTACGACTGGAACATGTTCTTGGGTGCTAATCAGATTCTCATTCATTTACATGTAGCATAAGAAGGTATCACCAGTCGTGCGTAAAGTCGTTCGTAAGCTTTATGAAACACCCCCCTGGTTTCATCCAATAATCCCCTTTGGCCATCCTATAGGAGAGTTGTGTTGGTAAACCATAGCAAAAATCTAAATACAATCGCAATGAAGAAACTGCCCATCCAAGATATAGGGGAAAGGCATCAGCATACAAGTGTTCTATGAACAACATACAATGGAAACTCATTATAAAGAGCTTTGATATATTCCCAATACAGGAAGGTAATTTTGCTTGTCCCAGTTCTTTATGTCATTTTTTTTTCAAACCCTGAAATAAAGAGATTTTTGATGTAACAAGGTATTTTTTCATGGCTCAAAGGTCCTCATTATTATCAGTTTCCACTGTACAGGTTGTATTACAGTTGAAGAAATGTACAACACAAATAAAACGGATTCACTGCAGCTGATTTAATTTTTATGCAGATTTTTATTCATTTTTTTTTTTTTTGCTGTGAATTTACAACCCCTCACTGGACATTGCTCAGAAGAAAAAGCCCAGGATCTTGCCACCGACGTGTTTCCTTCTCGCCTCCTCGTGATCCATGATTCCTCCGGATGTGGTCAGTACAACGTAGCTGTAGGCAAACACCACAAAAAAGAAGAAAGATAAGACAAAGAGGTAAAATGCAGCTGTATAAATACATACATAGCGATGACATTGATAAAGAAAGACATTGATGAAGATACACGTATACAACCACAAAGATAAGAAAGCAATTGCTACTAAGAAGTTTAAAATGCCATTTATAATGCCTAGATATATTCCTAACGTAGCTTCATTACGGAACTAAGGTACAAACCTTGTTGGTTTATCCCTAAAAAAATAAAGGGAGGGAAGCAGGAAACAAAAATAAAAAGCAGCCACAGAAAAGACCGGGCTATTTTGGAGATAGGGAGGACTGGGGGGGGGGGGGATTTCAATTTGAACACAAAACTCAGAAATTCTGTTTTGGGGCTGACATGAGCTCACAAAGGTCACCTGACCTGGTAAAATTACAACTGCTTTTCAAAAACATGGTGTCGAAAGATGCGCAAGGCTGAAAGAAAAATGTCAGAAAGTGGCGTAGCGTGGCGGTGAAACACAGATGTTTGAATTGCGCAGCAAAAATTGTGGGGGGGGGGGAGGCCTACCTCCCTGTCTTTTTAGGGTTCTGAACAGTTTTCAAAATTGTGTAGTCTCACATAAAACTTAAAAGTTTGAAGCACATGTGCCACAGGGCCATGCTAGTGTCATGCCCCGATTGGAGGAAGCGTAAAGCAAATTTAAAGACAGACTTACCCAAACTGTCTAGATGGAAGGAGATTGCTGGTCCATTTCTCCATTTCATTGATGGGTACATCAAAGCGAGGACTGATCACACCGCACTGAGGAGAAAATAAACATCATGATGATAGAGAATTAACGACATGAATTTTAGATTATTTCAGCTCTACACTAGACCTCCTCTAGTGCCTGGGCTACAGTTACATAGGTCCAGGAGTAAAGGAGTAAAGGTGTACAGGTGTACAATTGTACCAGAAGAAAACGTGCAATCAAAATTGATCGTAAACATCCTTCTAGTAAAATGTCTGCATATCATAGATGCCAATTTCATGAAAACATTCAGAAGGAAAAATAATTTCCATCTATATAAAGCCATTTTTCATAGTAATCATTAGAACATATTCAATGGTATAATCATAACATGTCTAATCATGCTATAACCCGTCAAAGCACATACATGCTAGTCTGCAGCAACATGTTCTTATATACCCCAACACTATAATTCAATATCTTCTAAAAAAAGAATGACACGGAAACGCAAGCATTATCTATAGCTTTTGTGCAAGACACATAAATGAAAATTGTCAAATGTTATGGCTGGTCCTAACACCAGTAGTAGTGAAAATTGACAAAAACACAATGGTACAAGTGTCAAGTTGGCACACTCATCATAGCCCGAGAGATTCAGTCAGAGTCAACTTTCCAGTACATAATACCGTGGTTCGAATACCATGTGTGCAGGATTCAGACAAAGTAGAACCATGTGTGAAATTGCCCCGACATGCGTGGCGACAAGGGTAAAAAAAGAAATTGTACATTCCTAACAGTAATAAAAAATGCCAGAGATTTTTTTTTTTACTTTTGGCATATAGTTCAACTACTGTAAGCCTGTGAAGTTTCCAGAGACAGACCAGTGTACTCCCCATTAAATAGCTACAGTGTAGTTGGTAATAGGTTGAAGGCTGAAAGAAGCTGTAAAATTTTATGAGTAGGATTTTCCCTCATGGTCATACAGAGAAGAGAAAGAGAGAGAGAGGGAGGAAGATAGTGAGAGGGGAAGGGAGAGTGAGAGAGGGAGAGAATGTGATGTGGTCACTTGATGTAGTCAGTGACCAGATTGCTGACAATTCTGAACAGGTACCACATGTATCCATCCATATGGGTAAAAGTGTACATGGGTAGAAAACTTGTGAATGCACAGGCTTATTTAATTTCCACTCTCCTGCTCTCCCATATCTTGTAAGTTGTATTTACTGATATAGGGCTTCAGAGCTCCTAGTGGTGCAAGTATCTCCACTATAAGTCTCCGCTTTGGGTCACGCTCCCATATCCCGCGATTCGCGCGGGAGGGGGAATCCCCCCACCCGCCCTCATCCTCAGGAGTGGCAGCACATGTCCTTGACATGTGCCGACATGTGTGGAATTTTTTCTGGCGAGAACACTGAATATGTATATATATACTTTTGTTTATTAATAAGCTATTGTCGTGTCGGTCATTTGGGAGCAGCAGTACTACTTGTACTGTAACTGAAAGAGCATAATGACCGTCAGGCATACTTTGGTCTTGTTCCAGGACTGTCAAGTTTTTTATTAAAAGGGCTTACCTTGTTGAGTCTGCCATTGAGGTTGACAATGATCTTGCCTCCTCTGTGGTCATCCACGATCTCGAATTCACCAATGTAGCCTAAATTGATACAAGAGGAGCACATAAAATGAAGATTGTGTACCATACTGGTCAATCCAGCTTGTAGTTAAGTGCTTCAAATAACTGATTCAAAAAGATATTCAAGAACACTTATGAAAATAATTATGACTATCTCACAGCCATTATTACAGTCTAAAAATAATGAGACAATCTTAAAGATTGGCTTAATCAGCAATCATTAAGAAAACCTGAAAAATCCCACCCTGACTGCTTAATATCAAAATGGCTGAAATGACTGAATTCATGAAATGTTCAGACGTGGCTTCTAAAGCCATAATGATAGTTATTCCTTTATTACATCCTGTACTATGGGACTCATGAATTATGATCACCACTTATAGCCATTCTTCAAAGTAACAAGACAAACATAATTCAAATTTACCTTTTACACAGGTGCCCATCAACATATGAGAACATTTCTGTTTGGAATGAAATTCTCCAGAAGACAAAAAATATGAGTGACTCCACCATGCTTCATCATGACCATAAGGAACTTGACAGTGACCTTGGAGCACGGTCTGATCAGCACTTGGCGCTTGCAATCTTTTCTCAGCATTGCAGATGCACCTCAGTGCATCTGCCAACACATTCATTCGCACCATGGTGGCCTGGAAAGGGAACAAAAGATATCAAATAAAATTATATGCATCCCAAAGTTCCAACAAGAGAAAAATCTCCCACCTAAAAGATTATCTGAAATTGGGCTACTTTACAATAACAAAATCTTTTCTTAGCTATATATTCTTTACCTGCCTATGGGCTCTGTATGCAAATAAGCTGTGAATCACAGCATCCCTATAAAAACTAGCGAGTCTCCAGAGGCATTTACAGTCACACTTTAAGACATTTTTCAGCACAGGGGTCTTGTTATTTTTTCTTGAAGGAGGTAGTTCGTATTTTATAGGAGGTAACATCATTGCGAGGGAGGGAGTGACCAAGCGAGAGGTAGGGAAGCGACCAAGGGGTGTATCCCTCTTCCACAGTATGGCAGCTTCTGCATTTTTTCACTTAAAAATCATGGCGCACATTAGTCATGTGGAGAATTGGCCGCATTATAAATACCCTGTATTATATTAATCTAGTGCATACATATAAAAACAAAAATTGAATTAATTTTCTTTACCTTTTTATTAACAATCATAATTCATATACATATATTAACATACATATTAACCCATAGATGTACATGTACAGCTATTGCATTAAAAGCCTTTCATTCAAAGTGTAGGCTAGGAATTATAGCCATTAAAGAAATGAGTGTATAGCCTATAGGCAGGCAAGTTTTACCGCTTACCACTCATACTACTATACACGAGTGCCCCCCCCCCCCCTCATCGGTTCACAACTTCACATCCCTCCTAACTTGAAAAATACGACTTTTTCAGTTTCACAGAATGATCCAAATCTGCTTACCAATCAGGGGGGGGGGGGGGGGGGGGGGGGGGGGGGGGGGATCGAAATCTGTGCCGTGACAGCTATCGCTAGTGTATGCACTGCACAAGCGATGTGTATTCATGCGATGTTGCGACTTTGCCTAAACTTTGATCGTCACAAAGGTTTTATATCTTGATTTCACTTATTGTACAAAACAATATTTTCACTTCATTCTCACTTGATCAGCAAGCAGGTGACCAATATAGTAACAATATTGCTGTAGTCTATGTCATATCAGTGAATTTCAAGATAAAACCTTAATAACGATCAAGTTTTGGGGTTTTGACAACACACCGTTGCATGAATGTACACATCGCTTGTTCAGTGCATACATACACTAGTGATAGCTGTCGCAGCGCAGACTTCAAGTGAGAATTAGACGAGTGTACATGGTGTATGTGGCTGTATCCTCATGTTGACACACAGAGCCTGAGGATACAACCACACACACGTGGTCGTAAGGCAAAGACACACGTGTGTGGCTGTATACACGTACACCGCCTTTTTGCTATAATAATCCACACAAAACAAATGAGATTCTGATTTCAGAGAGGAAAAATTTAGCTGAGAAAGGGGCCTTATTGTTGTGTTGTTTGTGTTTTCCTCTTCAAGGCTCTTGTTCAGACAGTCTCTGATAATGAAGACTTTGAATCAAAGTCTCCAATATCAGAGACTATCTCCCAAATCGGCCGTGCACCTCTAATACATTCAACTGGTCCTACATCTACTGCTAAAGCCAGGACGATGTGGGAAAGACTGCACTGCTTGGTGCACTTAGACTCTACTCTGTTCGTCAAATGTGTGATGAAGCACTGCATTTGATTAAATTAAAGGGCCATATCATGGTTTAGGAAACCACTCGTTCATTTGACACACGCACTTGTGTACAAAGAGAATGGAGGTGGAAATAGGACACCAATGCGTGTGACTGAATAAAGCGCTGCTGTACAAGTGAACGGTGGTTTCCTATTTCACGATAATGCCAATTAAAGTTTTGAGCATAATGCAAAAGTCACGAATCATTTCCCATTTCACGATGGAGCTAACCCCATCACACAGCTCTTAAATTCAACGGTAACGGTTAGATCACCACGTTCGCCAAAACTTCTCGAATAGCATTGACATGTCTCAGAAAACGTTCACACACA
>JAPZVO010001109.1:0-22000 GCA_029962745.1 Echinometra lucunter
TATTATTGCATATAATTAGATAATCAAAAAACAATAACTAAACACAACAAAAAAGAAATGAAATATTTCAAAAAGATTGAGAAAGATGAAGAAAAGGGTGACAAGAGAAGAGGAACAAAATTTCAAGGTACTCCCAGATACCGTTAATTCTGTTTTCATTTTTGTTATTAACAGATGCCAATTTAAAGTTTTACATGAATGTCCAGCATTGTTATATCAATTGTCTCTCTGGATAACATTTCAAATCTGTTATACGTCACCTCGAGTGTGCATTCATTATTTTGTATGGGTATAATATACGCTTTAAAACTGATTTAGCCTGATATAGTTTTTGGAATATTTTTTTTCCGCTAGACTTCTTCCCCTTCATATCGTTTCATTGCTTAGATATACGAGAAAGGAAAAATATTTCAACCTGCATTGGACGACGATGATGAGATTATGATTGAACGAAAAAAAGACCTGACAATAACCTGTGATCATGCTGAGAAAGGCCATGAAACTGAGGTGAGATATACATGAATGACGTATCTCCATAAGTAAAGGAAATTTTGATACATAAAACATAAAACTGGACAAAAAAACATTATGAACGTTGAAATAGAAATTGATTTATTGTGCACCAATTCTAGTAAAATACATGGTGCTTATGATTTTGGGTGACAATCCACTTGACCGAAAGCCCGCGAGACCAAAGGCCCGCGAGACCGAAATAGTAAATTGTAATCTATATTATATTCCACATACATAGAATCTTGCTGTAGGATTGGTCACTGAAAACTCAGTCACGTGATTAAGTATAATTTCCCCATCAATCATCACTCGATAAGAAAAATTCGTCAACTCGCAGTGACGAAACTTTCGTGTTTTGCTGATCACTTCAGTCTATAGTGTCACAAGGGGTTATCGGTTATTTTCAGAACGCGCGAAATAAAAGTACGTTGCCACTCTGATTTTTTTGTTCCATTTTTCTCCATCACATGCAACGATAAATTCTTTTGTGACATCACAATTAAGCTAAAGTCATTTGGCCAGCCGACGTGACGTGTAGGTGTACGCAGGGTGTTCGTACTTCTCGTAGAGAAGTGAATCTAACGTTATTACAGGGTAGTTCATTTTTCTTTCTAGAATGATTGCAGATGAGGAATATAAAGCAAATAATCACCTTTTGGTTTCAGGTGACGAGACAAGCTATCACTTCCTCGGCGATCTGGATGTACATGCTATCTTTCCTCAGCTTCGCTTCGGAAAGATAGCTACATGAAGATCGCCTCGGAAGTGATAGTTTGTCCATCACCTTCACCAACGGTGATTATTTGCTTAATATCAACACCGCTCTAATCAATTCCTGTGCCAGAAGGAAGTTTAAGAAGTATTAAAGACCAGGAGGACCTCCGGAAACGAGGACTAAACATGCTAAAGGAGATATAATTATTTTAAATACCGATAGCGCATTATTTGTGATGAAGGAAAATACAATACGAGAAAAGTTGGCCCCGCGGGGTCTTCGGTCAAGTGGGCGGACCCCGATTTTTGCAACATGAGGCAAACAGGATCCATAACATGCATAAAGAACTATTGAAATCATGTCAATCAAGTACGGTCATGTTTCATAAAAAGTTGCTATGATAGCAACTCCTGCTGGCATGGTAACTACATGGCAACAAAGAATTCTGCTTCCTACTTGGCTTTTAGAATGAAAGTTGCCATTCCAGTAAGAATTGCTATCATAGCAACTTTTTATGAAATGGGGCCCAGGATTTACTGCCTTTCAAAACAGTGATAATAATAATAATAATAATAAATACTTTCTCCCAAACAGGTAATAAAGTACAGTCATCTGTTCAGAACACAGAAGTGCAAGGCATCATTCAATTTAGATCTGCGTGATATACCAGGAAATACTACTGTCACTCTAAAACTGACACAGAACGACACTCAGAAGATAATGTTTGATACAGTTTGCATTGGTAATGTCACTTTTTTCTAAAAATCAAGGCTAACATCTAGATGGGGCAACCGGGCATTTAGAATTAACTGCAATTCAGTCCTTAATTTCCTTCTGTTTTGAATCATTTAGCACTAGATTACAACACTGAAAATAGTTGAATGTTTGCTTGAGATGTTTATGAGTTGATAAAAAGTAGAGAAAAGAATAAATAAATAATAATAATTCATTTTGTTCGTCCTCACAATTTAATTCTTTAAAACGGGTAATTAAGGGGAGGGCTAACACTTCAGTTAAGGTTATGTCCTAGACCTTCTTCCCTCGTTAAGCTGGCCGGGAGCTTTGAATAAAGAAATATTTTTTAAAAAACAGTGAATAGTACATGTATGGCAAGAAAACAATGCAGGCTTCTCATGTTTCTTTGGAATGATGAGATGAGTCTCATGAGGGGAACTAAAAAATTTTTTAAAAATATACAGTGTCTTTCTTGGTACTAGAAATCTATGAGTATTCATGACATATTCATCATCATGCATAACCTCAGGTATTTATTTCACTTAACTTTCACGCAAATTGTATTCTGGGGCACCCAAAGACTGCGCGTGGTTTCTGTTCATTTTTGTAAGCCAGCGGTCTCTGTTTTCTATGGAAGCTTAAAAGTGCCACCCAGATGTTGAGATAAGTATCTTGGGAAGTCGACATCTTGCTTGCAAAAAGATCAGATGACGAGATCTCGCATCCATCATGTCGACATCCTGTAGAAGCGATGATCAGATAACAAGATCCCAGATCTCATCATGTCGACATCTTTTAGAAGAGTTGATCAGATGACAAGATCCCGGATCTCATCATGTCAACATCATTAAGAAGAGATGATCAGATGACAAGATCCTGGATCTCATCATGTCGGCATCCTTTAGAAGAGATGATTAGATGACAAGATCCCGAATCTCATCATGTTGACATCTTTTAGAAGAGATAATCAGATGACGAGATCCCAGATCTCATCATGTCGACATTCTTAAGAAGAGATGCTCAGATGAAAAGATCTCGCATCTCATCATATTTACATCCGTAAGAATAGATGATCAGATGACAGTAACTCGGATCTGGTCATGCATGTCATGTCTACTTCTCAGATAATGTAGGAGAGATTTAGGGTTTAACCAGGAAGTTTTGAAATGAATTACAGGTGTATTTAGATTGATAATTTCGAAAAAGAGGACATTGGAAGATATGGTAATGGACAATGAAAAGAGCCGTACGCCGAAATTTTTGCCTGGGGGGGGGCAAGATGCGTAAAAATTTTCAAAGAAACTCAAAAGTGAGGGAGCGAAGCAACCGAGCTGGTCACAAAGACGCTTTTGCATTTTTAATAGTTAAATTGAAGGATTTGGTGCATTTTTTGGTGGATTTTATGAAAATTTTCAATAAAAAAATGTGTTTTCAAAATTTCGGGGGGGGGGGGGGCAACTGTCCCCTGCCCCCCCAACCTGCTGCGTACGGCTATGACAAGGAATGGCCTAATATAGATAATCACAAACAATTAGTGGGAGGATGATTTAGTACAAGTCAAGATGACAGGGAAATCATAAGAAAGAATATTATATAAGAAGATGAGAAAAAAAAAGAAATGGAGAGTGAAAAGAATAACTTATAAGAAATGATAGAGGTGATAGAGAATTGGAACATGAAAGGAAAATATTAATGAAATAGCATTGATGAAATAGAAAAAATTAGCACGTGTTTATGCATGATCGCCTTTAGTTTTTCATTCATGACAGAATCATTTTTCGACAAATCAGAGATTAATGACCTGTAGCATCCTTATACCCTGCATTAAACGTGCGGCGCAGGCCCAAGTCTTCCATCACTTATATCTTTTCCTCTGAACGGAATGTCAACATGACGAGATCTTCGATCTTGTCATCTGATCAACTCTTCAAAAGGATGTCGACATGATGAGATCCGGGATCTTGTCATTTGATCATCTCTTCTAAAAGATGTCAACATGATGAGATCTGGATTTTGTCACCTGATCATCTCTTCTAAATGATGTCGATATGATGAGATCCGAGAGCTCGTCATCTGATCTTTTCGCTAGCAAGATGTCGACTTCCCAAGATAATTATCTGAACATCTGGGTGGCACTTTTAAGCTTCCATAGTTTTCGTCCTGTATGTGTGTGTGTATTTTGTTTCTGTCCTGTGAGTGGGTGGGTGTGTGTGTGTGTGTGTGTGTTGATGAAGGTGTGTGCCTCTGTGTGTGCATGTGTTTCTCGATTTGTTTAGCTCGTTTCTTTTGTTCGTCTTTGTATTTATCCTTTTCCTAATCCTTTTTTTAAATTAGTTTTTCTTATTTCATCCCTTGTAACCATTTCAAAAAATAAAAATTTATAAGTGCAATTCATATTTTCACACATGTATTTTCTTTTGATGGGTTTGCACACTACAAACCTGGCTTTTTAGCATTCCCCTCCATTTTCAACGTTTATATGCTTAATTTGTAAAGTTTCACTTTGACAATTTCTCATGTTATGATTATGTAATTATTTTTGCAGGAAAGGCATTCTCTCCCCCCCCCCCCAAGGTTACAATTTTTTTCGAGGGGCAAAGAAATTATTTTGCCACCCCTACCTTTTGATTTCCAAACTGCATCAAAAAGAAAAAAAAAAGAGAAAGACGAACATGACGAAGGAAGGTGAAAAGAAAATGTAAACAAGGAATATCATACAAAAGAAATTATGGGTACCCTTTTCATTGAAATTTGCCCCTAAAGATTAAGGGTTTAAAGTCTGGGTCTCACACCTCCGTCAAAAAGAAAAAAATGAGTACCCCCCCCCCCCCCTCCGGAACAGAAGGAGAGTGATGTTATTCATGCGGTGAAAGCGAAAGAAATGAGGTCAAATTTTGAACTGGTTTTATGGCATCTTTGATTATTGGCGATTAATCCAAAATATAGTATCTACGATCAGTCATTAAATAGGTGATTGAAAACATTAACATTCTGCATTCTGAATGTATTACAAGTAATCCCTGTGCCCCGCTAAAGTAGGAATACAATTTGAGAATCTGGAACGTGTTATGCACATTTGCACAATTAAAGTAATCAGCCATATTATTTGACTAATTGTGCTAATACTGCACTTACATCAACTAATTATTGTTTCACGATATGTATTTTATTACCAAAAGCGAAATGACTGTTCTGTTGCATTGTTCTATGTCTTTGATGTAGAGGAAGCAAGATCACGAAGCCTTCATACTTCTCCCTCTTCCTCTAGCTCTGAGGAAGATGACGAAAGGTATACAGACCTCTATTTATTTGTTAGCAAATCATTGTTAGTAACTACAAGGTGGAGTCGGGCACCGGCAGGAGGCTGTCACAGCTATCCTCCGAATACCTATTGCCCTGCAATACCTGCACATCATCTCCTATATTCAGGCATCAGAATGGTCTCTTTATTTTGTTAAAATTCTAATATAATAAATTTGAATTATACAAAATACATTTTCCTATAAAAGGGCATTCGAGTTTTGTTTTCAATTTTGAATTGACATTTATTTTAACGCTTTCATCTTAAAAATATCAAATCAAATTGTGTTATCGATGCAAAAAATAAAGGAGTCACCGTAGACTTTTCTTGAATTGTGTAAAAGTACTAAATAGTACAAAAATTACATGCCTACATCTTAAGGTGCTTTCAAAGCACCTCTACTTTTTATGCCTCCGCCCACCGTAGGTGGTTGCCGGAGGCATTATGTTTTCGGGTCGTCCGTCCGTCCGTCCGTCCGTCCGTCCCGTTTTCGTTCTCGCGATAACTTAAGAACCATTTGACAGATCAACTTCAAACTTGGCTCGTGTATGCATATGGGAGAGACAATGATCTGATTAGATTTTGGAGTCTCAAGGTCAAAGGTCAAGGTCATAGAGGTAATAATACACATAAAAATGGCTCGTTCTCGCGATAACTTAAGAACCATTTGACAGATTGGCTTCAAACTTGGCTCATGTATGCACATGGAAGGGGCAATGATCTGATTAGATTTTGGGGTCACAAGGTCAAAGGTCAAAGGTCATAGAGGTCATTATGTACATAGAAATGGTTCGTTTTCACCATAACTCAACAACCATTTGACCCATCAACCTTAAACCTGGCACAGGTGTGCATATGGGAGGGACAATGATCTGAGTAGATTTTGGAGTCTCAAGGTCAAAGGTCAAGGTCATAGAGGTAATAATACACATAAAAATGGCTCGTTCTCGCGATAACTTAAGAACCATTTGACAGATTGGCTTCAAACTTGGCTCATGTATGCACATGGAAGGGACAATGATCTGATTAGATTTTGGGGTCACAAGGTCAAAGGTCAAAGGTCATAGAGGTCATTATGTACATAGAAATGGTTCGTTTTCACATAACTCAACAACCATTTGACCGATCAACCTCAAACTTGGCACAGGTATGCATATGGAAAGGGCAATACTCTCAATAGATTTGGGGGTCACAAGGTCAAAGGTCAAGGTCAAAGATGTCATTGTAAAAATGAAAATAAATCAACATGAAGTGCCATTTATTTTTTATGATTTGGTAATGGCGGAGGCATAAAGTTCGACCACGCGTGGTCGAAGATTCATCTAGTTTTTTTATATATCTCAATTATAGAATTATACGTCTGTAGTACTGTTTGTACAGGCAAGTAATATCAAACAAAAATGTGTTTTTATACATGTATGTGCTAGATGCGGATAAAATTGAAAAAGGGGCCCAACAAAAATTTTAGGCCTATACTATTTTTATTTGAATCCTTAATGAATATCCTTAAATTACGAAACGTACTTTCGTATCATGATTGTTAGCATGATATGATTTTTTTACATCAGCTCGTTCTTCTTGAAATCCTCTCTGATCCTCAGCGATGTAGATTCACAAAAGGTTACGGAGGCGCATCTTCATAAGCTATCCAGCCTTCTCCTTCCCGAGAGTTTCTCAGATGTGTACTTTGCTCTTAAAATTCCATCTGCCATTGCCAGTGGTATTAGGGCTAGTAACTATAGTTATCGTGAGAAATACATGGAACTATTGCAAAGGTGGAATGTGAAGTCTTCGAGGACCTTGAAGCAGTTGGATAAGGTTCTTCGAAGTGCTCATTCAGGCGGTTTGATATCACAATATAAACTGATAAGTACGGAGTAGTATATAATATTTATTTGTAAAGTCAACGGTACTATTGTTTGAAAAGTCTCAACACTGATTGAAATGTGAACATGTCGTGCAATTTTTCTATGGGTCTTTTATAATTTTGCGCAATTATTAGATTTGCTATTACTGAGCCCTATGCCCGAGGTAACTCGGGCTAGGGTCTATGGGAAATGTTTATTATACTGAAATGAAATCGTGTTCAACGGGTTAAGATTTTAATCTTTTTTAAGAGTATAGCCTGTAGCATATTTTCCCGAATGTTTTGTACATTGATTGCACTGTATTATAGTGACACTATGAATGACAGTATCAAAACATTCATGTATCGTTCATATCAGACGAGATAAAGATTGTAATAAAATGATTACCGCTGTGCGTACTTTACAATGATTTTATATATATTTTTTGTCATGTGTATGTTTGCCATGTAGGTTTTTCCGTGTTTTCTTTTTGTGCTGTATATTTTTTAGCAGTTTACTGCATTTAAGCTGCTACATGTCTGATTATGAAATAATGTGTTCTAGTTCTAATGCATGAGGTGATTGCTTCAATCAATGTAAAGTTACAAGTTATGTTTTAAGATTTATGAGATGTTGTGCGCAATTATCATCGTGAACTAGGTTGTTCTTACAAACATTAATAAGCAATTGTGGTTCTTTGGCCGGTTTTGTTGAACTTGATAATCTCAAGGGGTGAATCTTTTGGGGGGGGGCGGAAGAAGTAAATAAATGAAAACGAAAATACAAAAATACATCATTGGATACATAAGTGAATGAATGAATGCACTTAGCCATTCGGGCGCGGCACATCGATTCTTATCTATTCTCCTTTTCAAAATTAATGTGCTTATAAAAGCCCAATTTATGCTATGTTCTCTATAAAATATATGCCATTGGTCGGACCTCAGAAGTGCATTTAAACATTATAGCTTGGTCAGTTATTATGGAAAACGAAAGGGCTAATGGATAAAATAATAATAATGATATGGAAGCCCCCCCCCCCCTATTCTGGAATTTGTGCCTGCTTTTATCTTCAGGTTTATGTAAATAATGCTAATACTGAATGACCGAACAACGAAAAACTGAACTTTCTGTGTACTCACTTCGTTTGCTCCAAAACGATTAACAGAACAGCGTATACAATTACTGTAAAGTAGTTCTTTTCAATAGAGATGGAGGCAAAATGAAAAATTAACATGCACCCCCCCCCCCCCGAAAAAAAAAAACTTCAAAAGACGCTCCGCCGCCCTGGAGGAATTGTAAATAATACTTTTCAATAATTATCTATCATATTATATATATATCTCTCTCTCTAGCTTGCTTGTGTTTTTCTTTGAATTTACATACACGTAGGAGTAACATGATATCGTGTTTGATGATTTTAATTGTATACAGACAAAACACGTTGCAAGTATTAGCCAAATGTGATGTTAAGGAGATAGAATACAAGCCACCTGCTTTGTAAATTGTTTTCCTCGTGAAGCTGCATCCGTGAAAATATAGGCCTACAGTATGTTGTAAAATGGGTTATTTTTATGAAGTTTTGCTGTCTAATTGTACATGTATATTGCTCGATAATGTGTGTTTGTCTAACGATAATTATGCAGTGTGCAGTTAAGCGGGGCATGCCATACTCCGTCATGAAGAAGCAAACTTGCATGAAATAGAATGACACAGATAAATTTGAATATGACTTTTATACATTGTTGATAAAAAAAAGGAGGCACTTGTGATTACTTTCGTCTCTGTGCATCAATTGCTACAGGTGCCTTTTTCCCCCTTAGCAATTTCCATTATATTCAATATTTCCATTCAATTGTCATTTTATTATAACCACGTATGCCTTAACAAAACAACAACAACAACAAACGGTGAGATTCCTAAAGGCTAGCCTTGTTAGTTCCAAGCTTTTCTTAATAAGGACTTGCATTTTTAGATCCCTAATGGAGTATTAAGGACCGAACATTCAGGCATAGTCCTACTCCATATTTTGCTAGGCTTCTAAACGCAAATTGCGTCTGTTAACCGTGTTATCATTGTGCATTATTTATAATTAATCTGTTTCCTGGCCAATAAATACCTAATTATGCATTATCCACTTTTAGGCCTATTTGAAAAGCTCTAGATAACTGAATATTCATTTATTTCAATCTTGTGCAATACTTCAAGTACTTAATTTTTAAATCACCTATACTTTTTTTTTTTAACTTTTTTTTTTTTAAACTTTTGCCCTTTTTCTTTTGTTCAAAACAGGGGCTTAGATAGCGGGAAGGGGGTGGGGGATCTTTCTTTCATAAGTGGATGTACATAGTTATGTGTGTATATAATATGTATCAATGGGGGAATCATACCCCCTCCCCCAAGGTATGAGGACCTGTCTACGCTAATGGTTAAAACTGAGTTATCATTTTCATACCAAAAATCTCGAATTATACATGTAAATCTTACTCGATCTCCAAATGTTATTCCCGTTTCTATTGCCGTTGAGTTCCTGTAACCATTATAGTAAAACGTGTTTTACATTCGAAGCATAATTCCTACCAAGCTTTAAAAATATTTTCTGTAAAAAATACAAAGCAGAAATTATGCGATTTAAAGTAAATGCACTTTCTATGTATACCCAAATCAGTCTTGATTTGGGTACAAATACAACATCTGTCTCTCGGTGTATATTTTTGAGCAGCAAATGTATGTTGTGAGACTTGTCTTTCTAATAATGTTTGATTTCAAATGCAATTTAGATTTATGTTCAAAGTATCAAACTACATTTTAAAAATGATTACACTAACATGTAAACATGGAAAAGCCAGACTTTTATTCTTTATGTAAATTAGTAATGGAAATAAAGTAAATTGCCTCTCTTTGTATGAAGGAATCAAACCTCTCTTATCATTATCGCGTTTGGATAAACTACATGTAGCTGGTTTGAGGGTGTGTGCGTGCGCGAATTTGTGAGAGTGTGCACATGAGTTCATGGATGAGTAGGTGGACATATTGATCATTCGGGAATGTAATACCTCGATATAGGAGCATTTTATTAAAAAATGAAAAACAAAACAAAAATATATATATAAAGATTTTTTTTTCTTTTCTTCCAGGCATTTTACTACATTGAATAAATGAGTCATCCCATATATCCCGCAGGATGACTATCCCCCAGCCAGGGTAGTGATAGGGCAGAAAAGTTGAGTATTCCACAAAAAAGCGTGAGAAAAATCACGCCTCCATTCAGAAACAAAAATCGCAATCACTCCGACCTAGAGGTTTTCCGACATGTCAAACCCATCTCTTGGTGTTGACCCCAGGCCTCTTCAAAACAAAAGGCTTGATTCCTAGAAGGATTACTAGGTAACGCTAGCGGAGTGCGTTATCCCCCCCCCCCTCCCCCCGGCCCCTGGCCTGGTGAGAACCCGGGGGATATGTCACATTGAGGCCTGTACATCATCCGCGTAAACCACTTTCTGAAAAGCACCATAAACATGCTAAACGGGGACTAAACTAGGACGGAAGTAGGAGTGATTTTAAACAGAGAAAAATTGTATTACATCTCTGATTTTTATACCCTTAATATTATGCAAGGATTGCATCATAATCGCCCAATCAAATAACATTACCCCGGATTTTCCTGATTTTGATACCCTTCTTTCTGATTTCCCTGTTTTTGATACTCTTAACTGGATCCCCGGGTTCCCCACCCGGTGCTGAAAAACAACCCCTTTTCTACGTTTGTATTTACACGGATAACGTACAGGCTTCAATGAGATACCCCGGGGGTGAGATTAGGTGGGTGTAACATAAAGAGATACAATAAATCTTACAATCAATTGTATCTCTTTATATAATACATGTTTTGCCATGATATCAGTCCTAAGATTGATTGTATTATGTTACACCCCAGGGCTAATAAGAGGTTGACGCATGCGCAATAGATACGACGGTTTATTTGGTCAAGGATGTATTACCCTGAGTCGCCGATGTCATGTGGTCTAATGGGAAGTGCTCGCGTCTCTGACCTCGCCGATCTGAGTTAAATTCCTTCTAGATGATTTTTTTTATATAATTAATTTATTCAGTTATGTGTTTTAGGTTTAAGGTTAGGGTTAAAGTTATGTTTGGGGTAATGAAATAAATCAAAACAAGGTGAAACTCTTTTTAACAAAAATACAAGTCCGATACTCGTAGTGTATGTGATAATGTGGTTGCCTTGATGTCGCCTGGGGGAAAACAAAAAACAAAAAATAGCGGAGTCACTGTGCATGTGGGGAAATTCCACTATGGAGGGCGGTTCAGAAAATGTTCGTTCACATGGCCGGATTCAAAGTTGTGAGAAGGGGAGGGGACGTACAACTTAACAACTCATGTAACGTTTTCCTTTGTATTCATGGGATATTTACACCTGGTTAGAATAGCGTTGGCTGACAAGCTAGGGCTGGTCACAACTTGAACTTCTTACTCAGTCTTAAAGTCTCCACCCACAACGGTTATCGCCATTTGTATCTATAGACCAATTTCACCTCAGGTTTATGTATTTGGCCCTCTATCACTGACGCCATTGCTGCGGTGGGCAAGCGCGCTGACCGATTGGCTCTATGTACAAAATGAATGTAAGATATGAAATATGCCCAGAAGAGAGTAATGACGGCAACTGGGGCATTCTAAAGGTTCACTCAAGCGTGACGAGTAAACAAAAGAGTATTACGTAATCTCATTAGCATAATGAATATTCATGAGGTAGGGTAAACAAAGGAGTTCGTCTTGTTGGAAGATGGGCATTGAATGGGCGATGACGTAATCGTATTAGCATAAAGACAAAGAAGTGTGCTGTGGAAAAGATGGACATTGAATGGGCTGGCATGAATGTTGAAGAATGAAGGTGGTGAGGAAAGATGGACATTGAATAGGCCCATGAATATGCATGAAAGATGGTGGTGAGGAAAGATGGACATTGAATAGGCCCATGAATATGCATGAAAGATGGTGGTGAGGAAAGATGGACATTGAATAGGCCCATGAATATGCATGAAAGAGGGTGGTGAGGAAAGATGGACATGAAATAGATATGACGTCAAGGTATATTGTTTTAGAACTAAGACAAAAGATTGTCGACGTTGTAAGGATGGGCATTGCGTCCCCATGGCAACAAGCAAACATGTACAAACCAAAATGTGGCCCAGATTTTTCAGGTACCCTCGTATCTTTAACACGTAAGTCAAGGGGGAAGGGTGAATCCAATTGAGGTCGATATAGTGTAGTCTGATAAGACAACGTGAATAACAATGGCCTCATCCATGTTGAATAGCGCTGTCGTGGTAGAGGGGCGGTGAGGACTAATGCAAGTTGAATCTGGAATGGCTTTGTCACAGCAGACAATATTGACTTGTTCTTACCACCTTTTAGGGGAATCTTTCCTCTCTCCAAGTGGAATATGTTGTGGTGTAAAAATCAGCACGACTCTCCCACCTCTATCTCATCTCACTCTCTCTTTCTTAATACTTGGAATCTATACTTATCTCTATCAGTATAATTTATCTTCACTTACCCTTTGGAATTTACCCTGTCTCTGTAAAGGACTGAAACTCTGTTCACTAACTCATAGGAATCTGATGTACATATTTCTGATTATACGACTTTATCTCATCGCTATCTCCACTTACTCTTTGGAATTTATCTCCATATTTCTATATACGACTTCAACACTATTAACTTTCTCCTTGGAATTCATCTACATATCTTTCTCTCTCTCCTCTCCCTCTCTCTCTCTCTCAAGACTTAAACTCTTCCACTTTCTCCTTGAAATCTATCTCTGTATCTCTATTTACGACTTCACCTCTGTTCACTTTCCTCCTTTCAAGCGTCAAGGAAAAAAAAGGACCCCTAAAAGCATGTCTTAAGATTCAGATTGGAATTTACTTCAAATGGAAAAATGTCAAGAAAAAGGCGTCATCAAAACTTCACGTTGAGTACCCATTCCTCACGTAGGCACGGCTCCAGAAAATGATCACACATGTATAAAGACAAATTTCAAGTTATATACATGTGCCGTCCTTAGTCGTGTCCCAACAAAACATCGAAAGCCTATTGTTCCAGTGTTGAGACAAGAATAACATGACGCATAACAATCTAGTCAAAGCCCCATCATGGGTAAGTACATGTTCGTTGGATGACGTCACACTTTGGGCTTGAAAAGAATCCGATTTGTATTGCATAATCGTCTGCTAGTACGGTCGCGTGCGGGAGAAAATCGATAAACCATTGTAAAGTCCGCACATTTCTAAAGGTGTTAGACAATTTACCTTAAGTTGATTTTTCGAAAGTAGTTTTCATCGTGTTCATCTTAAATAAGTGACCACCCTGATCAGGCAAGGAGTCTAGTTTCTTGTAAAACACATATTTTTATGACATTTTCACAACACCACGTTTGACTCGACAGTCATGTCTATGTTAGGATGGCAAGGACTTTATAGTCACTAGACCATTACACGTGGCATACTAAACTTTTCTCATCCTTGACTCTTTGAATTTCACACCTTCCTTTCACCAGATAGACTGTCATACCAACTTTTATCTCATCCATTAAACTTTTACACCACTCTTTCACCAAATAGACTTTCATACCAACTTTCATTTCATCCATTAGACTTTCACACCCCTCCTTTTCGATTACAACTCTACTACCACATCCATGACATCCTGACTGTCATATTTCATTCAACCTTTAATTGAATAAAAACCTTTTTGTTGTATATCCCTTTAGGTCAATGCGGGCACCACCGTGTAACGCCGTAACGCCGTAATTGAACGTCGTAACGCCGTAACGACGTAGGCAGCATATTCCTACGCATTTGCCTTTCTCTTTCTCTCTCTGTCTCTTTTCAAAAGAGTTGTTGTTGCATATCCCCAGGCCTGAGTGCTACGTGCCTGTTATGTGTCACCATGCTAGCTGTTACTTTATTTTTACCTCCTTGACGTCATGTTGGGATTTCCCTCAACTAGTTTAGATCTTGCATCAGTATAACAATTCATGGGGTTTCGTAGATGCATTTAATTGGATTGTATCATGAAATTTAATTGTTGGTGTCATCATCCTCAAGTATATGATGTCATAGACCTGTCCGAACAAATCACTCCAAACCTATGATTGTTCCACAGTGTTGAGATAAGAATAACATGACGTAACAAAGCATGACGTCATGGACAAGTCTGGACGGATCAATAGTTTTCAATGACCTGCAATTTTCTTGTGACATCATGATATAATACTAGTAGAATTGTCATAACTGTATTAAACGTCCAAATCAGATCTACGACTTTAACCGATGTGTTGGCTCAGTAGGTAGCTCGTACGCCTCACAATCGGGAGGTCGTGGGTTCGAACCCTGGCCGCGTCATACCAAAAGACGTTAAAAGATGGGAGTTGCTGCTACCTTCTTTGGCGTTCAAGGATTGAACTGCTCAGTGGCTGCCGGGCCCACGATCAATCGGGCAACAAGAATGTCCACCTTCGGACAATAAAATTTGGAGATAAACTGACTGTCTAATATCTTTTTGACTCTTCCAAAATTCAGCAATAGTATAGTGACCCTTTAAACTCATATGTTATGAATACTGAATCCAAATGTTTTTTTAAAATTCAATCTACAGGCACGTTTTGACACACGAATTCAGTTTTGGCAAGTGAATGAACGATGAATGATGCTGTGTAGAGAAGAGAGTGTTTGAAAAGAGCCAGTCATTCAATAGTTTTGAAAATCAAATCAACTGCGTAGCGATATACCGTCCACGGCGTTACGGCGTTCCGCGGCGGCGCTGCGGCGTTCCAACTGCGGCGTTGCGGCGTCGAGCAATATACTACAAATGTTCAGCTTGTTTCCTTATCATTTACAAGCTGAATGTCATCGAGTCAACATGAATACTTTCGACTTGTCCAAGCGACACAGTTGTTCATTATGCGATCGGACGTATAGTCGCAAGTTCGACCTGAAGAGGCACCAACAAAATGTACATCCTGAAATGGGGGAGGACGAACACGAAAGCTCTGACGCTGGTGATGAAGTTAGCGAAGATGAATCCGAACCGCCGTTTAAAAAGCAAACAGTTGCAGAATCTAGTGGTGGTGATGATAATGATGATGATGAAGCTGAAACTGAAACGAGTGGTTCAGAAAATGAAGGAGAGAATGACAATTCCGAGACACCTGCTGGTGCGGAAGAACCTGAAGACAACCCGGCTTATCAAGGATGGTTCGAAGAAGCCATGACAGCCACCGAGGAGATGAGGAATGAAAAATACCAGAAATATATCTCCCAGGGTATGGACGAAGACGACGCTAAAGAAAAAGCTCACGTGAAAGTTCTTTGGGCTGTCAAACGAACATTTTTTTATCTCTACTCTCGGTTCTTACAGCAGAGCGTGCACCTTGAAGAAGATGACACCAACCTTGAAATTATGACTGATCTGACAGAGAAAGTAGAAAATGGCATGAATTTCCGGAGAGCTGTACAACGAGTTTTGGCCAGATACGGTACAAAGTTTGAGGGTTTATTCCAATTATCAGGATGAGGATGAAGATGATAGTGAAGAAGAGACGGAGGGAGCTGAAGAGAGCGACAACTAAGGCATAAAGTGATATCATAATATACATGACAAACTGAACTTTATTTCATTATAATATACTTGAATTTACTTTGATGAGCGTAAATTTGCAGGGACCTAAGAAACCTCGGTGTTAGGTCGTGTTGTTATATCAGTTCTGTACAATATATTTTTGTACCATCACATTTGCATGGTTGTCATAATTGCAATGAAATAATAAAATAGTATTTACCTGAGCTTATTTTGTCTACTCGTGTTCGATTTGATGGCTGTGGTGTTTTTTACATATACGATAAAACAGACATATAGCTACGTACTGCATCAAACACACACACACCATGAATATATCCTCAATGATAGACAGGATAAGTACGATAATGATACGGCCCCGTTAAATGCATCTACGAAACCCCATGAATTGTTACGTACTGATGCAAAATCTAAACTAGTTGAGGGAAATCCCAACATGACGTCATGGAGGTAAAAATAAAGTAACAGCTAGCATGGTGACACATAACAGGCACGTAGCACCCAGGCCTGGGGATATGCAAAAACAACTGTTTTGAAAAGAGAGAGAGAGAGAAAGAGAAAGGCAAATGCGTAGGAATATGCTGCCTACGTCGTTACGGCGTTACGACGTTCAATTACGGCGTTACGGCGTTACACGGTGGTGCCCGCATTGACCTAAAGGGATATACAACAAAAAGGTTTTTATTCAATTAAAGGTTGAATGAAATATGACAGTCAGGATGTCATGGATGTGGTAGTAGAGTTGTAATCGAAAAGGAGGGGTGTGAAAGTCTAATGGATGAAATGAAAGTTGGTATGAAAGTCTATTTGGTGAAAGAGTGGTGTAAAAGTTTAATGGATGAGATAAAAGTTGGTATGACAGTCTATCTGGTGAAAGGAAGGTGTGAAATTCAAAGAGTCAAGGATGAGAAAAATTTAGAATGCCACGTGTAATGGTCTAGTGACTATAAAGTCCTTGCCATCCTAACATAGACATGACTGTCGAGAGTCAAACGTGGTGTTGTGAAAATGTCATAAAAATATGTGTTTTACAAGAAACTAGACTCCTTGCCTGATCAGGGTGGTCACTTATTTACGATGAACACGATGAAAACTACTTTCGAAAAATCAACATAAGGTAAATTGTCTAACACCTTTAGAAATGTGCGGACTTTACAATGGTTTATCGATTTTCTCCCGCACGCGACCATACCAGCAGACGATTATGCAATACAAATCGGATTCTTTTCAAGCCCAAAGTGTGACGTCATCCAACGAACATGTACTTACCCATGATGGGGCTTTGACTAGATTGTTATGCGTCATGTTATTCTTGTCTCAACACTGGAACAATAGGCTTTCGATGTTTTGTTGGGACACGACTAAGGACGGCACATGTATATAACTTGAAATTTGTCTTTATACATGTGTGATCATTTTCTGGAGCCGTGCCTACGTGAGGAATGGGTACTCAACGTGAAGTTTTGATGACGCCTTTTTCTTGACATTTTTCCATTTGAAGTAAATTCCAATCTGAATCTTAAGACATGCTTTTAGGGGTCCTTTTTTTTCCTTGACGCTTGAAAGGAGGAAAGTGAACAGAGGTGAAGTCGTAAATAGCGATACAGAGATAGATTTCAAGGAGAAAGTGGAAGAGTTTAAGTCTTGAGAGAGAGAGAGAGGGAGAGGAGAGAGAGAGAGATATGTAGATGAATTCCAAGGAGAAAGTTAACAGTGTTGAAGTCGTATATAGAAATATGGAGATAAATTCCAAAGAGTAAGTGGAGATAGCGATGAGATAAAGTCGTATAATTAGAGATATGTACATCAGATTCCTATGAGTTAGTGAACAGAGTTTCAGTCCTTTTACAGAAACAGGGTAAATTCCAAAGGGTAAGTGAAGATAAATTATACAGATAGAGATACGTATAGATTCCAAGTATTAAGAAAGAGAGAGTGAGATGAGATAGAGGTGGGAGAGTCGTGCTGATTTTTACACCACAACATATTCCACTTGGAGAGAGGAAAGATTCCCCTAAAAGGTGGTAAGAACAAGTCAATATTGTCTGCTGTGACAAAGCCATTCCAGATTCAACTTGTATTAGTCCTCACCGCCCCTCTACCACGACAGCGCTATTCAGCATGGATTAGGCCATTGTTATTCATGTTGTCTTATCAGACTACACTATATCGACCTCAATTGGATTCACCCTTCCCCCTTGACTTACGTGTAAAAGATACGGGGGTACCTGAAAAATCTGGGCCACATTTTGGTTTGTACATGTTTGCTTGTTGCCATGGGGACGCAATGCCCATCCTTACAACGTCGACAATCTTTTGTCTTAGTTCTAAAACAATATACCTTGACGTCATATCTATTTCATGTCCATCTTTCCTCACCACCCTCTTTCATGCATATTCATGGGCCTATTCAATGTCCATCTTTCCTCACCACCATCTTTCATGCATATTCATGGCCTATTCAATGTCCATCTTTCCTCACCACCTTCATTCATCCACATCCATGCCAGCCCATCTTTTCCACAGCACACTTCTTTGTCTTTATGCTAATACGATTACGTCATCGCCCATTCAATGCCCATCTTCCAACAAGACGAACTCCTTTGTTTACCCTTCCTCATGAATATTCATTATGCTAATGAGATTACGTAATACTCTCTTGTTTACTCATCACGCTTGTGTGAACCTTTAGAATGCCCCAGTTGCCGTCATTACTCTCTCCCTGATATTGTTCGATTTACTTTATTCTAGATCAATAGAATAAAGCATAGATACATGGGTAGATAAGGTAATTAACGCTGGCCATATCTGACAGATGAAGGTATGATGCATTTAAATTGTACTTTCGATGGTTTGTTCAACTTAGTTTTGTCATTAAAATTTCGATTGCAGCATAGAAGCCGCCGTAAATGGGAGTACACAATCTTACCCTATTTACAAAGTCATGTTTTCACCCTTTAAATTTTACGCCAAAGTACATAATGATAATTTTTCTTGACTTCAAAGTCCTTTCTGTTGATGTTTTACCCACTGGCGACGAATTCCTTCACAGTGCTAACGGAAACCTGTGTAGGCATTGAATTGAATTGAATTGAAAATGGTTTATTGTGATCAACACATTGCAACTCGAAGGCTGAATTGTGAGTAGTTTACAATAAAAACAAACATAGATATACATGTATTTACAAATCTTAAAAACATATAAGTATATACTGATATACAACACAATAGTAGTAATCAATTCATTTAAAGAAAGGAATGTAATATAATAATAATAATAATAATAATAATATTGTTATTATTATTATTATCATTATCATTATCATAGTTATTATTTTTGCTACTACTATTGTTATTAGTATTAACTTAAGCACTTTATGGATCAGGATGAAAGGCAGATGTTTTAAATTGGATTGCGTGACGAGAAAGCGGAAGAAGGGGTATGTGTGAAGAAGAGGGAGAGAGTCTGAGAGGAGAGGAGGGAAGTGAGGAGAATACAATGTAGCAATCCACGTATAAGGTAAAATAATAAGAGCTATATAGTTAATATGCAAATATAAATGAACAATGAATAAGAATACAATAGAGCTAAAGTCGGAAAATGGATTGGGATAAACGAAACAACCGGGAATTATTTATGAGTACTTTTAAATGTCATTCATGTTATTGTTATGGTTATCATTTTAAATAAATACTAGTCTGCAAGCCGCTAGAAATATTGCTTAAATCATATATACTAGTGGATTTTGATTAATGGAAATTGCAAAAGATTATGCATGATATATAATACTTAAAAACGCAAGGAGAATATTTGCTAGCATAACTATCGACAACAACAAAAACAAACAACTGAACAATGATTTAAAATACTGTGAGGAACAGGGCTCGTAACCAACAGTTCGTTTGGAGTTCATTTACAATAGACGGGAAAGGAAAGGAATCGGACTGTTTCTGTATCTGTCAGTCCTTCACCGGAAGTTCACAAATTTCCCTGAGTTCCTAGTATTATGCCCATGTGTACTCCGAGGGGGTAACAGGTGGTGAAGCATTGACGAGGGGACAAGCATTGACTTCGCGATTGACACGCAGAGGGGAGTACGGCTTCTCACACAAACGGGCTGCACGAGTCGAAAGCGAGTGAATTCCGCACTCGGTTAGCTTCCAATTTTTAAACTTTCTCCACTTCTTGTGGCATTTGAGCACCGCACAGCTGCGACCTGAACTTCCCTGATAATTTCTCATTGCAAATAGTAAAAGAAATCTGCATATATTGGTCAAAATAGACAAAAAAATCGAACGAATGTACATAACGCGCTATTGATTTGTGTATATGTATGATGGGGGGACCATAGTTCGCGCACATTTTGATTTTTTAACCCATTCGTAACAGGAATTATTTAAAGCCTAATTTGATCAGCTTTTATTCTTCAAATTGGCAACACCAACATTTTTATTTTATTGCTACATTTTTCTTATAAAACGTCATGTATCTGAAATGAATATAAATTGACAGAAATTATGATGAGAAGTCAAAAAGTTGCCAATTTGCAGGGGAAAACGGTGATTTTACACTTTCTATCACATTGCCAATTTAAGGATTTTAATGCTTATTTTCCTTTAAAAAAATTTCAGCATCAAACAACGAATATTGACGCAACCAAAATGGGCACAGTTTGTGTAGAATTTTTTGCTCTTTCTGCTCATGTATTTGGTATGATTTTTAGGGCTTTGTATCAAAAGATATTAGGCCAAACCACAAAATGTGGACCTATGTCACGAATGGGTTAAAGAAGGCAATGTTTGATCCATAATTTCTCAATTTTTACCAAAAATTATTCTGATTTAAGTGACACCAAAGGCAAAGCAAAGTTTTAGATTTCAAATGGGCGCTAGAAGAATATGTTATTTACGAAGAATTCCCGAGATATCGCGATCGCAAAATTCGATGTCGTATCGCACGCTCTGGACCTGGAAAAGTGTTACAAAAATAACGAGACCTAACTTCGCGCACGCCCGTTTTCAAGTGATTAATACAAAATAGAGATCCATAAAAGGTAAGATAATTGCATTACTAGGAAGGCAAAAATGCCACTGAATAATTTGATACCACATTTTACTTACAATTTTGATGACATCGTCTCTCGAAAAGAGGAATTCTTGGAAAATGCTCGGGCAACTACATGTAATGTTATTTTTGTTGTACATTTTGAGGATATGTCGAAGAAGAGTATCTTTAGAACTGCGCAGGTTGTAGGAATGTTTTGGAGATTTGAGTAGTAATCGTTCTGCAATATAACTAGGGGTTTGACCAACAAGTGCCTTTTATACGATCATCAGGATGTAAAATGATATTTGTTGGCGAAATGGAAGCCAGCGCAGATCTCTTAAAAGAGGAGTGATGCTTTTGAAATTGGATCTACTGCAGATCAGCCTTGCACATGTGTTTTGTACTTGCTGCAGATGCCCAATTTGAAAATCGGGGAGTCCATACAACAACCTGTTACAGTTGTCTAACTTTCATCATATTTTTATGAATGTTTGAAAATGTATTGAAGTAGTAAGACATCTAATATGGTTACATGGCACATGATCTGGGGCAATTGCTCTACATCAATTTTGAACACTATCATAGAATTTTGAATACTTATAGAATACTAAATTTCATCATTGGGGGTACCCAGTGCTGAAACACTGTTAGCTCATTTAAAAGAGCATGATTTTATTAGCAGAAAATCATCTGCCTAAAGTTTTTTTAAAAGTCGTGTTGCCAAGGAAACCCCAAATGTGGTAAGATTTCAGGGTATTTTTGACCCCTCATCTGTGACCCCTCAGCTGTGTATTGTGCAAGTTTATCTATATGTATGTTAATATGTGAAGTAAACTGTACCATCATTGTAAATATGGAAAATTGAAAGAGGAAAAATAAATGAATTGAATTGAATTGAATTGACCCAGTTTCAACTGGGTACCCACTTTTACGTCAAAATGACGTCAAAGTGGGTACCTTGTCGCGCACTTCTAGCAAAATGCGCGCAAGGTATACATATTGTACAGTCTAGCGTGCAGCACAACTGCAATGCGCGAAGCTGGGTACCCACTTTTACGTCATACCTCATACCCAAATTTTTTGGTCAACTCTCGACTTTTTATTCGAAAATTATCCAAAATGCATTAATTTCAATTGAAAATCATCAAATTTTTAATGTTATTCTTCTAAGAATTCTATTC